>JAGSMP010001149.1:0-142342 GCA_029286625.1 Parnassius orleans
TTTGCAACAGAGTTTTTATAGGATAAATGTGACAAACGAGCACACAGTCCACCTGATGGTAAGTGGTTGCTGTGACCCATAGACATCTACATC
Source organism: Parnassius orleans (assembly GCA_029286625.1). Taxonomy (NCBI): domain Eukaryota; kingdom Metazoa; phylum Arthropoda; class Insecta; order Lepidoptera; family Papilionidae; genus Parnassius; species Parnassius orleans. The sequence goes on from JAGSMP010001149.1 coordinate 94, forward strand.
TATCCTCGATTATAAATCAAAATGCAAATGCGTTGTCACCGTAAGGACTAAGATGGAATGCCTCGTTTCCAGTAAAAAGGGTCACCGGTTCTCTACTCTCTATTTTACGCTGGTATTCTGTGAGAGCGTGGTCATTCCGCGGTCGTGCTACAACTATACTACTAATATAGCTGCGGCATGGCTCTACCAAGTCATTCACGAAAACCGTACAAATGTTAATAATATGGTGACGTAATCGATATTTGATGAGATGTCTTCGCAAGATATAATTTTAATTTCTCAGAAAAGCAAGATTGCTTACATTATTTCGTTCACAGCATAGAACGTGGTTAATTAGCACAGTTCAATCATTGAGCTCCAAAATGCGATTAACAATTTCAGCGGTCCCGGCTAAGCTACGACGGCCCATCATAAAATTGACAGCAATTTATGCGTCCCATTAATGTTCTATATTTAGTTTGACATTCAGCTGCATTTATAACTAAAAGATAATACAAAAATGTGTTTTTTCCTATTTAAAATCCATTATTGTGAATTATAGTCCATTTTTTTTGCAAAAATTAGCTTATAGTCAGTCTCAGGTCTTAAACTTAAACAACAGAAAGTTTCAAGAAGGAAGTCCCGTGGAGAAAAATTGTAATTTAAATATGAATTTTGACAACACATGCCAAAATTAGCGAAATTTAAGGACTCATTTCGTTACAAAGACTAAATTACTAGTGAGTTAGGTTTTTTAATAAGACAAATAGTGTCTAGAACAAATGATATATACATTTTTTTATTCTGGATGCTTGATTCTTAAACATTTTTTCGTAAAAAAAATATATTTTTGTTTATTATTTATCGTTAGGTATCATTAAAATTGGTTAGTGAAGTGTTTGGTGACATTCACTGGGAGAGTTCTATGTTCAGCAATCAATTTGTGAAGAGATATATTGATGAATAAATTAACTATTGAAGTAAAGCACATATGGAAGAGTGAAATGATATACGAGTATAATCAACAATATCTGAATGAAAATTGAATTTTTGCTATAATAAATCTATTCCTTTACTAAGAAATCTATCCATAAATTCAATCATTTGTTTACTCGATCCGAACTAATAAAATATTTAGAATTGAAATGGTAACTCAAGCTGCCCCAGATGCTCATAATAATTTGTAATTCAATTAACATTGCCACTGGTTGCTTTCTTAGCATGTTTTATATATAATAGTAGATATGGATTGGGTAGATGTATGATGATATCGTGCACAACCTGTTGCATGTGTCATACTAAATACAAACCTAAAAAAATACATGAATGTTTTGACCAATTAAAGTTAAGCAATATACAGCTCCTTGGCTAACAAAAGAAATTAGAGATTTTTTTTGATAAACCGTACCCAAGTCAAATTAGAAACTTTGTACTTTAAGCTTTAAGTGGTTGCATTTTCTCTTTACGACAATGTACCTCTACAAAAAGGGGCTGCGCTGTTATCTCAATGGGTCAACAATTACCTTGAAACAAATAAGAAAAACTTATTCTTCTTAAAGGAGAAAATGGATTCAGCGTCTTTAGATAGATTTTGGCATGATTTAGTCATTAGAGTCGCCAATCAATCCGTTGCGTGCTCCCCGCGCAGATAAGGTTTCCAAGCGAACAAGGTGGCATATTCTCCTTTACATCTAATAAAATCATTAATATCAAACCCTGAAAATGGAAATTTGCTGTATGCAAGTAATTAAAGCCTAATATACGTTCTACTACTAGCCACAGGCCTCTCCTGATTTCTGAGGAGTAAGCCATGTAGTGGAAGTTTAAGATAATTCACTACCCTATATTATTCCGATGCGAAGAGAAATTGAAACAGGAGATAGGCAGCAGCATTTCCTTATGACAACTCAAAGTAATAAAACACAATATCAATGCGGGGCAAGCGGTTAATCAGCTTAAATTGTAACTAACAATTTCAATAGTGCCGGCGAGAATCGAACTCGTGTTTGTAAGCTTTGAAATTTACGGCGAGCGCTTCGACCCTGAGCTATCAAGACTGTTGGATATAATATTTTCCAGCAAATGATTTTCTACCTTCCACGCCCATTTGCCCATTGATGGTCACAGTATCGCGTTTGCAATTTCAACGCTGCTTTTGTCATTGTAGATATTTTAGCTATTGAAGAAAAGAAATAAGTTTACCTCCTCTTACGTGGTTTTCCATACACAAATGGTCTATGTCATCACTAACTAAATTACAATTACCTGGGTAGATTTATTACTTTTGTGGGATTTTATTACATACTTACTTAGATTTCCGTCTGGAACAAGATAATCTTTTTCTGTTGGCCATTATTGTAAGTTATATACCCGCTTATAATGTTTTATTAACTGTTTCAAATGGTACTAAACCTCGATTAAAACAGCAATGAAACGCATTAAGATATCCTGGGAAAGAGCCTACAAAAACAAAAAAAATATTTCATCATCATCATCATTAAAGCTCATCCTTCTTCCTGCTGAATATAGGCCTCCCCAAGGAATGCCACAATGCACAGTCCTGCATGTGTTACCAGGTCGTCACTCTATCTAGTGGAAGGACGCCCTACACTTCATCTACCGGTACGAGGTTGCCGATACCTTTCTTTCCCATCGGTTGTCGGTTCTTCGAGCCATATGGCTGGCCTTTTGCCACTTCAGCTTACTAATCCGTTATGTTATGTCGGTTGCTCTGGTCTTACTGCGAATATCCTCATTTTACGTCTATCAGGCAGAGAGAGAGCTTCGAGCATAGCCTCTCAACCTTGAGCTTCCTCATACGGCCAGCAGTGAAGGACCACGTCTTAGACCCATAAGCCATCACTGACAGCAAATGTAAAAATATTTGATATCAGATAATTATTGTAACTGAAGATATGAATAAATTAAATTATTTTATTTAACAACGAACAAACGAACTTACAGTCCACCTGATAGCAAGTGGTTAATGTTATGCATGGACAACTGCAACCAACTTCAAACAAAGAAGGCTGCAGATGCGTTGTTGCTTCTAAGGACTAAGATGGCATGCCTCATATTATGTCTCTTAAATTAATTAATTTTAAAAATAAAAGAAAACCACCTTTTTCACCGTATGGTGGCGGCGTAAGAGAAATCATAACATAAATTTGTACCGTATCTGTTATAAGAGGTGACTATTTGAAAAACCTCATGTACCCCAAAGATAGCGATATGCCATCATTAATAATGACAATGTACAAACATACACAGACCGCTACAGATAACTGGTAAATCAGCACGTTAGTTACGAGTCCGCCTTTTTTACAGTATATACGTTTCATATTAGCATCACATGTTTAATTGTATCTATGTGTATATCACTACAGAATATCATTGTCCACAGCTGAACACTGGGCTCCCCATAGATTGTCTCATAAGGGGATTTTTACCATACTTGCCACGATTAACAGGCGGGTTACTCACCGCAGTTTTTATTTTCAAGTTGTTATGAAGAAGACGCTGCTGCCCATCTCCTGGTTTCCGTCTGTCGCCTCTTACGACACCCACGAAACGATATGGGGTAGTGGCTCTTCTTACACCGCCACTACATGATCTTTGTATGAATGTAATGGATTTTAATTAATTAAATTTTCATTCTCTTCCTAACGTTTGAATGATCTGATGAATTTTGCAGAGGTATTAAAACCGATGACAATACAATAATTCCATGACTATGTGACCTAGTATTTTAAATAGGATCATCAAATTTCATGATCAGCGTGTTGTTTAAATAATATTTACTTTAATTATAATATTTATTATATAATATTTAACTCTTAGCTTTAAATCAATATAAAGTATAAACAGTAGTTTACAGTGTATGAGTGCAAATGTTTAAAAACCGCAAGAATCAGATACCAGATAACTAATAGACAGGCATTCGAGCTTAGTCCTCAGAGATCACACAGGTTGATAAGTAATCAAAGATAGTTCTAGGGTGTCTATAGTCCCAGTATCCAATTACCATTAGATGCGCTTACCTTCTCACCGTTATTACTTCTAAAAATGAATCTCTCAGTTTTCTAAAATTTTTAAAGATATTTGACACATCTTCGCAGACATCAGCAAATTACAAAAGTAGTCGTACAGTACTCCTCATATCCTGATAGTAGTGTGTGTCCCTTGAACTTCATTTAAGGTCGTTAACGTTCAATCTATTAACGCGTTCGTGTACTCTCCATTACCGCTACCGTTACAGCCTATTAGAGTCCACTGCTGAACATAGGCCTCCCTGTTCAGAACATAGGATGGCAAACACAGTTTGTTTTATTTTTAGTCGTTATTAAAGACGCCGCCTGCCATCTCCTGATTTATTTCCTCTGTCCTATTACGATACCCACGGGATGATATGGGGATATTCTTACATCACCACTACACGGTAAACGCGTTCTCTCACACATAATTATTTTGTGTTACTTATGCTATAATACCGTTCACTTTCAGTTTTTCGACATGAGCCTATTTTGAGAGGTTATTGAGGGTTCTATGGGCAGTTGTACACATCATCGTTGGAGCCACACGCAAGTGTAAGAGCACGATTCAAGAGCAAGTCCGACACTACTCCGATGATATGCCGGACGTCAGTCTGAGCGAGATTAGAATGGCTCTCCAGCACCTTAAACAGCAAGGCCCTGACGAGGATGGAATTACAGCGGAGCTTCAACAGCGGGTGGAAAACCTGTACTTGAAGTACTTCAGGCTCTTTAACTCCGTCCTCCATGGTGGGACTACTCCGGAGGCGTGGAGCAGAATTGCGGTGGTCTTGTTCTTCAAGAAAGGTGACAACGCTCTCTTGAAGAACTACAGACCGATTTCTCTTCTAAGCCGCGTCTACGTGCTTGTTTTGAGTCATTACGAACCTCCTTGCACGCAGACTCGACGACTTCAGCCTCCCGAACAAGCCGGTTTCGAAAAGACTTTAGTACTATAGACCATACGTACCTTCGGTAAATTTAACAGAAGACCGTAGAATCTGCCATCTCGCTTCTCGCGTATGTGGACTATGAGGAAGCCTTTATTCCGTCAAAATTTGGGCGGTGCTACAGTCCCTTCAGCGGTGACAAGTTGACTGTCGGTATATCGAAGTGTTGAAGTGTTTAACGTTATATCCCCGAAACTTTTCACCGCTGCATTGGAAGACGTTTTCAAGCTACTGGACTGGAAAGGATTCAGTATTAACAGCAATGGCGAGCTTTATGGCAGAATCGCAGGAGGACATAAGCACTATGCTCAATGACCTCAATATTGCTTCCCAACGGATAGGTCTTAAGATGAACATGGACAAAACAAAGATCATGTGTGACGTCCATGTCACACCTATGCCGGTAGTTGTCGGGAGCACTTAGCTCGAAGTTGTTGACGAGTATGTTTACCTGAGACAAATAGTCCGACTAGGCAAGTCCAACTGCAACCGAGAGGACAATCGGATTCAACTCAGCTGATATACTTCAAAACTTGAAAACGACATTGTACAAACCAACTTAAAGATCTGAGACGTGGTCCTTCTTCACTGCTGGCCGTATGAGGAAGCTCAAGGTCGCTCAGCTAACTATGTACTATGGATATAAAATGTATATGTATGCTGTTAACGTGATGGAGAGAACGGTATTTTAAAGATTTTTTAAATTGCTGTTGAGACAAATTTATAAAACAGAATTTACACAATTTAAAAATGTATTTCTTATCAAAATGCTAACATATTTTAGCTTTTTGCTTAAAACTGTGAAACAATATATTTACATAATGAATACATTGAAAACCAAAAAGGACTTTGCTGCTTATTTTAGTGTTTATTTATTTAATAGAAACAGGAACAGAAAAATAAATTTTATTCAAATACTTATTGAAAGTCACTCTTTGGTTTAATTACCACTGATTCGGAAAACCTCTGTCTTGGGAAAAACCAGCAAAAACTGGACTAAAAAAAAATAGCAGTTTACATTCATGTATGTTACACAATTAAAACAAAAATACAAATTAGAAATAGCTTGGTAGCGATGACCTCATTCCCAGGGGTTATTATCATCCATATGACAAATATGAATATTAATGTCTTCCTTTCGGGATCGAGAATATACCAGTAACATAACGGATAGGCCGTATGAGGTTGCCAATTTCCGAAATACTCCGACTAGAAACTACTGGAATTGCCTCGGAAAATGCGCTCGTTTGCTTAAGGGTGATATATGTAGCATAAAAATTAACTTAGGAAATAATTCTTAACAAATTTATAAGTATTATCAATGATAGATTTTTGCCCCAGGAATAATTTTTGGCAGAAAGAATTCTTCGTTTGAATAATTTCGCACAATTAAATATTTTCTTACATAGCATTTAATTTTTTTTGCGGCAGCGCAAAAAAAATGTTAATGAGTTCGGAGAGTGTAATTTATTTTATATTACTTTGTTATTTTATAGGGCTTCGCTGCAGCTACATTAATATACTTGTAGCACAAATGAGTCGACTAGACCGAGGAAGGACCACGCTCTTACAGAATACCAACGTAAAATAGCAGCTTAACACTGCTGTATTTCATATGGTGAGAGTAATCAAACGGAGACCCTTTTAACTGGAAACGAGGCATTTCGTCTTAGTCCTTAGGGGTTACAACGCATTCTATATTTTGATTCTTAATTGAGGATAGATGTAGATGTCTTTGGGCCACAGCATTCACTTACCATCAGGTGGAATGTGTGCTCATTTGTTACCCTTATTCTATTGAAAAAAAAATTACGAATTCCAGTGCCTAAATGTTGTTTAAATAATTATAAGAGAAATGTATGTGGTCGGAGGGAACATATCAATCATAAAAGTGAAATTATTAGCAGACCTGACAACGCTACCTCATTTTTCAAAATCCGTGAAGCCGCTTAGGCTATATAAGGTTTAAGATTAGAAAAACATGACATTCTAGATACATGAAAGCAATTCATACTCCTCAGAAACTTTACCCTTTGCTCTAGGTAAGTTGAGTAAAAATAAGGCTTGTTAAATAATATAATAAAAATAAATTATGTTTATATTAAGGTATTTATGTTTATTGTTATTTATATTTATTTTATTCATTAATATATAGGAAAATGTTAAACATTTCCACTTAGATCAGTCGGGATCAAATCTAGTCCGTAAAAGAAGCTATCGTTGAATGTGTGAATGTTTTACTGCAAGCAGACTCGAAATGGGACGATGCTAATCTTGTAGATTTAACGCTTCTTAACAAAAGCGTGTCTCTTTACCGCAAAAGAAACCAGCTCTAAGCTGCATCATAGAAATACACCAGCTACCTTCAGTAATTGGGTGTTGAACCTAGAATCTAGAGTTTAACGCCAAAGCTGCTGCAAAATCGTTGGTGTCCCTGCAAAGTTGCGGCGGTAGTTTATGCCGGGACTGCTGCCATATGTCCTGGTCCTGTATAATGCCACCTAGGACATTTGGAATAAATGAAATAATGTATTAAGAGACTTATAAGTGACCTGAATTTGGTTAATGTCAATCTTAACAGTCTCGAGCACTGTAAAATATCCTAAACTTCAGAGTGTATACCTTCTACCACTGTGTAACCTACTTGACTGGAATGGATACAGTATTAACGTCAATGGCGAGTACATCACTTACCTTTGATTTCTGACGATATAGTCCTTACGGAAGGATCGCTGGAGGACCTAAGCACTATGCTCAATGACCTCAATAGTGTCTCCCAACGGATAGGTCTTAAGATGAACGCTGACAAAAGTCATGTGTAACGTCCGTCACACTTTGCCGATAGTTGTTGGGAGCACTAAGCTCAAAGTTGTTGACGAGTATATTTACCTGGGACAAATAGTCCGACTAGCTAAGTCCAACTTCGACCGAAAGATCAATTGACGTATTCAATTCGGCTGGGCAGCGTTCGGGAGATTACGACTCATATTCTCGTCAGCCATACCTCAAAACCTCAAAAACAAGATTGTTCAACCAGTGCGTGTTGCAGTGATGACCTATGGATCTAATACGTGTTATTTCACTGCTGGCCGTATGAGGAACCTCAAGGTCACTCAGCGAGCTATGGAGAGGACTATGTCAGGGTTTCTCTTCGTGATAGAGTTAAAACGAGGATATCCGCAGTAGAACCAGAGTAACCGACATAGCCCAACGGATTAGTAAGCTGAAGTGGCAATAGGCCGGTCATATAGCTCGTAGAACCGACAACCGATGGGAAAAAGGTTCTCAAGGGCAGCCCTCATACGGCGGGTAAAGTGTGGGCGTCCCCACTAGATGGAGTGACGACCTGGTAAGACATGCAGGAAGTCAATGGATGCAGGTGGCTCCGGAACGTATTTTTGGCATTCCTTGGGGAGGCCTATGTTCAGCAGTGGATTGTGAAGGACTGTAATGATGATAATGATGATGAGCAACCAAACGCTAGGCTAATCCTTTGTTGTCGACATACCACGCATTTGAACTATACGGTTTGCTGAATTTCTTTATACGAACAACAAAGTAAGATGTGACTATCAGTGTATTCAATACAAAAATACAATTTTCAGCTTCAACACCCTTACCACTAGGTGTAGATTGTACTGCTTTCAATAGTAAAAATAAACTTAAACTTTCAGAATGTTATTTTAGTATTTAAAATTTATTTAAGTGCCAAAAATAAAACAGAACTTTCCATTGATTTTAATCAAATACGAATATGCAGTTAAATTATGCAGAACAACTGCATGAAACCAACAATGGTCACGTCTTTCTAGTGCAAGTTACAAATGACGCTCGCCTCGTTGCACAGGTACGGTGTTACGATGGCAATCTATTTCAGCAAGAATGATGTCAGAAAATTATATTCGCGACATATGTGTTGGTATTTCAAGTGTTTTCATTTGTTTACATTGTTGCAGTATTTGCTTAGAAAGTTATTTTTTGAATTTAAACAAAATCAATTTGACGCAAGGAGTACAAAACTTTCAATCAATGTTTGATGGTACAAAAACCACAGTATACAGGGTGTCAGTAAATAGCACGACATACACTGCAGGGGTGATAGCTAGGGTCACTACCTATCAATACAACACAATATATGTTCAGCAAAATCTTACGGATTTACAGTTTTACAAAATTTTCCGAAATACCGAAAATCTCTACCTTGAAACAGATTTTAAGCATCTCGTAATGAAAATCCTTTTCTAGTACTTTTTTACATCAAATTATTCGTGAATAGTTACTTTACTCATTGATAAGTCTTTTTCTATCAAAGACAAGAACGTTTTCAAGAAATACTATTTTTGTTTAAATTTGCACAGAACTATTTTCTTATCACTTAAGTTTAACAGTGGTGAAAAAAAAATGTATGTGGCAGTTTTGTACAACAAACTTAAAAATAGCTTGTTTAATGGTGATTTTGAAATATACAATACTAGTGCATTTTCATTAAAAAATACAAAAATAAGCTATTTTAGTTAATAAGAGCATTTTATTTTAAATGCAAGTAATGTGACTTTGAATTCGATCGTTGTAGGTCGTACTACGGTTCGAATTACATAATAATTAATCTACAGCCGACCGGCCGGCCGGTCTGTAAATGACATCTTGAAGGATAAGTGATGATAAAAAAAACAGAGGAGTTAACTTTAATAAACATTTATTTAAATAAATTACAATAAATGCTCAAATTGCTTCCTTGTGCCTAATACACGCTCGGCATCTTCTTAAAATGAGCTTTGAGTCTTCTCAGGCTTATTTCCGATATTTTCTTGCTGCAATGTTAACCCTTGCTCTCAATTCATTGTCATTTTGGATCGTTTTCATAGACTTTGTCCTTCATGGCTTTTAATAAAAAATCCAGGCGGTTTAGGTCCGGAGACCTAGGTGGCCATAATATCGATCCCAGTCGCCCAATCCACCTGCCTGGATAAGCTTCATCTAAGTGGCTCTTACTTCCAGCCATAATGAGCAGGGCATCCATCATTTTGAACCACATCACCTCTTAGCTCACTCGGAACATTTTCAAGGCGTGGGTAGGGTTTCGTAAAACTCAAGTAATTATTAGCATTTAATGTAGGTGGAGCTCGACAGGACCCACAATCTGGCCATTAAAAATCCCACACCATAAATTTATTTTGAATTGGTACTGGGACCTGTCTTCTCTTGACACATACGGATTTTCTAATTGCCAACTATGTAAGTATGCAAATTCAAGTAGCCGTCCTTTCTGCAGGCTGACTCATCACTCCATAACACCTTATTAAAAAGTTTGGGTCCTCCCGATGCATTTCAAGCATGCGGCAGGAATTGAACTCTCGGCAGGTAGTCTCTAGTTAAAAAGTTTGCGCGTCGTACGTGAAATGGATGGTATTCATACCTCTTAAGTACTAAATGAAAAGTGGACTGGTATCCTGTGCGCCGTTGTATCGCCCTAACCGAAGTGGTCGGCTCTGGTTCTCGTTCCTGAAGCACTATGTCTTCGTCAACAACTTGGGCCGTCCACCGCCACGTTGACCAGAGTCTGCCTTTCATGTAGGAGTTATGCACTCTGGTAAACATTTCATGGTGTGGATGTCTCCTATCGGGAAACCTTTCCTGTAGAGGTGGCAGCAGCTGGGAACTTTGGCCAGCTTCTCCGTAAATAAGGTGCATCTCAGAATACTCTCGCTGCGTATAACCAGGAAAAACGCGCGGTTGGCCATGTTATAAAACACAAAAGTCCAGGTGGTCGCCAAGTCGTCGTAGTGATCACAATAAAAAATTCAAATCGTAAGGCAAACAAAGTCCGGGGTCCAAGGCACAAAACAGTCGTCAGTACGAAACAATAATTTGTGAACACAGAGATGCGTTGCGCACGGTTTAAGGTAGCGTACTGACAAGTGTCGCAAATAAGGTTGAGAGTGAGACACAAAATCACAATGCAAGAAAGAGCAGGATAACACATGCGCTTCTTTTGTTAGACAGTAACCGGTCAGGTCAGGTCGGTCGGCGAGCACGTAAAACCTTTAGTCATTACGCGTGCATGTCGCATTTTACGTGTCACAACTAGTTTTATAATAATTCGCGTAAATGAGCAGCTATTACTTATTCTCATAGTGGTTTGTCAAAATTACGTTAATTACATTTTCAACAAAATCAGCTTCTCTGGAACTAAAATAGCATTTTTTTTTGTATTTTTAATGAAAATGCACTAATGTATCTTTCCTAAATCACCATCAAACAAGCTATTTTTTAAGTTTGTTGTACAAAACTACCACATACATTTTTTCACCACTGTAGGTTAAACTTAAGTGATAAGAAAATAGTTCTGTGCAAATTTAAACAAAAAATAGTATTTCTTGAAAACATTCTTGTCTTTGATAGAAAAAAGACTTATCAATGAGTAAAGTAACTATTCACGAATAATTTGATGTAAAAAAAGTACTAGAAAAGAATTTTTTCATTACGAGATGCTTAAAAATCTGTTTCAAGGTAGAGATTTTTCGGTATTTCGGAAAATTTTGTAAAACTGTAAATCCGTAAGATTTTGCTGAACATATATTGTGTTGTATTGATAGGTAGTGACCCTAGCTATCACCCCCTGCAGTATGTCGTGCTATTTACTGGACCTTTAGCTGTATAAAACATATTCTAAGAAGCGTTAATGTGTAGTATTTTGCTCGCGTCTGTTGTAAAACTTCCATACCTTGTAGTTTTAACACTATTTAGTGGATTATTTTTTGCACATGTGTCACGTTGCTCGTTTTCGGCTCAATCTCCTGCTAATTCGGAAATATTAGGCGTAAAATTTGCTAATAACTTTTAATTAACTAATATGGATCCTAAATGGATCAATTTACTCAAAAATTTTTTTCCGCCTACTATTATATTTCACTAACTGGGGTTGGCTGGGAGAATGCCAAGCATCAAGTCCGCCTTTTGAAACTCTTTTATTTAAGGTAATAACAATAAAGCATAAATTAATAAATAAAAGTAAAGTTAGTTTATTTTCAAAGTGTCTCGCCTCAGCTGCATACTTACTAACGACTGACCTGTGATGGAAAATCTCATCGTAGTCTTATTCTCTGTCTCTATCTCTGAGCCTATTCCTCCTGTTATGTTTCGTTTAGACGCAAAACACGTACTATCGACAGTGTGTATAGTATAGAAGTTAAATATGTGTGTGTATGTGTGTGTTTAGTGTAGTCTTGTCGGCAGTAATAATGCATCTGTTTGTGAGCGGAAGGGAACGGAATCTTTAAACTAGGTAATACCCACCATGTTTTTTATACGCAGACCCTAAAATAATTTTCCCGTCTTTAATATAACTTCCGCAATGTCACTTACACCATACTTTTTAATTGGAAGCCATATTCTCAATCAACTTGATTGAGCTTAATGATTATTGAGGCTATAAAATAAAAAATATATCATGTTTTCTTAAATTTTAAACAGTTTTTTTTTCAACGTCAAGTATCGCCAATAATCCACCAAATAGTGTTAAAACTACAAGGTATGGAAGTTTCCCTTATAACAAACGCGAGCCAGACGCAGACACAGAACTCTGGTTTCTTTACTAAGGGACATGCCATTTTAGTAAACTTAAGCTCTGTAAGACAATTAGCTGCATGATTACGACCTCACAGAATACCAGCGTGAAGTAGAAGTTTACTTCTGCATTTAGCCTGGTGAGTGCAGGTGGCCGCAGGCCCAATCCCCCCCTCCCTCTCCTTGGTAGCGGAGTTAAATAGATCACTATTTCACGATCAAGATGACGGAGGAGCTGAGCTTGGATGCTATATCTATCTATATATATGCTACCCTACTTTTCTGAACGTGGGTGCTCAGGCAGCTCGCGATACCATCCATACCATCGCGATACCTTCCATACCTTCTGGATGATTGGCGGTTCACCACTGTGCGATTTAGAAGAAGTTTTCTTCCTCGCACAACTTCCTTGTGGAATCGATTACCAGCGATTTTTCCGGACCGATACTACTTAGGGACTTTCAAGAAAAGAGCCTACTCCTTTTTAAAAGGCCGGCAACGCATCTGCAATTCCCCTGGTGTTGGAGTTGTTCATGGGCTGCGGTAGTCACCATCAGGTTAGCCTCATGATCGTTTGACCCCTCTTCTATAAAAAAATGTTCACTGTTCAACAGTGGACTTTTATTAGGCTTTGTCGTAAGCCTCACCTTAATATATAAAAAAAATCTTAAAATCCGATATATTTCCAATATAGTTGGAATAAAAGAAGCGTTTTCTCAAACAAATCGAAATATCAACATAAGAAATATTATTAATATGAGGTTTTTAGCTTTAATAAATAAAATATTTATCAGATCTTTTAAAAATACAAGCAACTATATTAGGGTTTTATTAATATTCTGGCTTTAATCAAGAAGGACCAAAAATTATTATGCTTTAATCCGGCGACGAAGGACCAAAATTATTAATAACTGAGCTAAGAGGACTGTATAAAGAAAAGTGGGACAATTTAAAACTTTATATTCAACTATTTACAATAGCGGCAATGTATGTACAAGGAATATCTACTAGGTCTTCTTTCTTGAGTCTTCTTTCTTGAGTCTTCTTTCTTGAGAGTCTTTTTCTTGAGTGCCGCTGTTGAATCGAATGAATGCGGGCCCAAAAGCCCTTATTATATTTCCGCGGCGACCGTCTCAAGATGATAGTGTTCTCACGCGGTGTGCTGTGCGCTCATTGGTTGTCGACCTCAAGTGATGTGCGGGCGGTGTGCGGGCGCGCGGGGCGTAACAGGGTATGAGGGGCGACGGGACGGCTGCTCTTCTCGCCATCCGTAACATCCTCCCTCCGATGTAGCAAGCGAGCCTATACTCTCGGGAGGACGGCGATCTTCCTCACTGGTCGTCGTAGTACTCCGCCTCTGGTTCGAATCTCCACGTTGCGCACCACGCCGTCAGGTCCGTAAACGTTCTCGTCACTATTCCCTTGGCCACACGTTCCGCGGCAGATTGCTGTCCACAATCACGACGAGGTCGTCTTCTTTACATCTTGTCGCTGGGCGTCGAGATGCTCGCGCGGGATCAGCGTCGGCAAGTATTCGCAGCGCCTCCAGTATTCATCGGCGAGCCCTGCGCCGCTCTCCATGCCCGGCGATCGGTGGGTGAGCACGTTGCGGTGATAGACTCGACGGTCCCAACATGGTGAAATGGTTGGGGTTAACGCTTCCTGGTCATTGATGTCGACCGGTACATGGGTCAACGGTCGAGAGTTGACGGTGTCTCTCCTCCTTCGGACTCTTCTGGTGGAGAGTTGCTTCCAACGCTGCTTGACTGAACGCACGAGCCGTTCCCATGCGCCTCCTGGTTGGGCGCTCGATGCGATGAACTTCCTCGGTGCGTTGTGTTAATGCGAAGTCCTTGAGTAGCGGTTTCCATTCTTCCATGGCTCTTCGGGTTCGGTGTCGGCTCCGTGAAAGTTGGTTCCATTATCGGAGTATATTGCGAGGCCACCCGCGCCTAGCCGCCATGCGCCGTAATGCCATTATTGCCGAGTCCGTGGTTGGGCTGTGAACTATTTCAAATGAACCAGGCATGTAAATAATGCTAGCCACCGCTTCTCGTGCTGTCGTCCTATCGTTACCGACAAAGGCCGAAATAATCTACCCGGTGTGTAAACGGTAGCGCAAACGCTCCTAACCTTTCGGGTGGTAAATCGCCTATAACTGCCGGCCGTGGTGTTGCCTTGCGTACCCTACATTGCAAACATTTCCGTTCCACTTCTCACGGTCGGTCGTAGTCGGAGGATGTGATATCTTGTTCGTAGGTCGTTGACCACCCTTTCCTATTGGCATGGCTTGCTTCTTGATGCGCCTTTTCTACCACCAGCTTTACAAATCGGTGGCGTCCATTCAGGATTATGGGTCGCTTCATCCGGTCGTCTACGTGGGCTGCGTCGATTCTTCCCCTGGCTCGTAGTATTCCGTCTTCAATTATGGAGTCGAGCTTCCTCAAAGCGCTGCCGGTGACCAGATTTTTCCCCTGCTGAAGTCGGCTGATGTCTTCAGCGAAGCTGTCGAGCTGACTGCGTTCCACCCACATCCGCTCTGCCCTTTGGATGTGCTGTAGCGTTAACTCTCGAGCCCGTCCTCGTATGGCATCGATGAACTGCAGTACTCGTGCTGTGGCCTGATTAGTCTCTCGTATGAAGAAGCGTTCTATCTCTGGCAGGTGTGGGGCGTCCTTGATTTCGACGTGATGCGCCACAATTTTTCCAACTCTTCGTCTTCTCCTGCCTTCTCTTCTTCCCTGTGGCTATTGCTTTCGTCTTCGTGAGAAATAACGGTTCGGTGAACCATTGGTCGCTTTCTCTCTTGCTTACGAAGTTCATGCGTGTCGCCTGGTCTGCTATATTGTGAGCAGTCGGAATCCATTTCCATTGTTCGGGTGATGTTTTCTCGGCTATCTCCCCGAGTCGATGAGCTACGTATGGAGTGTAACGCGCCGTGTCGTTCCTTATCCAGTGGAGCGCCGTAGTAGAGTCCGTCCAATATACGACTATCTGCTCTCACTCTGTGTTCGTCCTGTACGAATTCCGCGAGTCGCGCGCCTATCAAGTTCGCCTGCAACTCTAATCGCGGTATGCTTTGTGCTTTGATCAGGGCAACTCGCCTGGCCGCTACCAACGTTACCCTAACCGTGTCGTCGCGATACCGAATACGCCAATATGCCGCGCGATGCGTACGCTCGTTCACTAGCGTCGCTGAAGATGTGAAGTTGACGTTCTACTACTCCCCCCGTAGGAGCATAGCATCTCGGAAGTCGCAGTTGTGATACTTCCTCGACGACCCGCAACCACCTCTGAAATTCGCTTGCTGCCTCCTCGGGTAGTTCGTCATCCCATCCGACCTTCTTACGCCACAGGTCCTGCAGCAGGATCTTCGCCTAATGGTGAGGTGGGCTGAGAGACCGGTGGGTCGAAGACCGACATTACTGCGCTCAACTCCTCTCTCTGGTCGGTGGTCGATGAAACATCTTCACATCATACGCACCCAGTTCATGGACGTGCTGAAGGTTAGCGCGTCCTCTTCGGCCATCCATAATAACCTAGGGTTCTTCCTGGGCCGTCTTGCGTTGTACCCACCTCCTTGGGCTTTCGTGCCAGCAGCTCCTCTGGTTTGTCCTCTAGTAAGGCTGCATGGTTCAAATTCCATCCCGCGAGCGTGAAGCCTGTGAAGCTGTGGTGTACTTTGGTGACCTGCGTTGCCGTATCTATCGCTTCTTCCAACGTCGCGTAACTGTCTGGTAATCGTCCATATAATGATTACTTGATGGCGTTAAGCGCTCGTGGATATGCTTCTGCGTGTGCGCGCGCGTTGTAATCTAACGCTGTGCGCGAGGAAAGGCGAGCTCCTCGCACCGAAAATCATCGAAGTCATAACATATTCTCGCGGCGGTCCAGATCGCTCGTTTCCTCGCCACTAGAATAGTTGCGCGGATTGGTCGCGGCGGTCGATTTTACACGTAAAACATCTCGCGGATGTCCGCTGACACGGCTATTTCGTTTACCCTAAACCTAAACAGTATACCGGCGTTCCGTAACAAGTCAGGGCCATCGAGCAGGTAGTCGTTTAAGCATTTGCCTGATGCGCGAGCTGCTGCGTCAACACTAATCTTAATTTACCGGGCTTGTTCGGATTACTGACGGCGAAATGTGGCGGTACCAACTCTTGGGGCTTTCCTTTTCTGACCCATTGGCTTCACTAGCATAGCCCTTTTCTAGGAGGTTGTTCATCTGTTTCGTATACGCGTCTCGGAACTCCGGTGACTGGTCCATCCTACGTTCGATGGTGCGGAGTCTTCGAGCTGCCATCTCGTAGCTCGGTGGCAGCCTGACGTTATCGTCCCTCCACGGCAGTCCGACTTGGTATTGCTCGCCTCTTGACGGTGCGCTGGAAGATGTCAACAGCCCGCTCCTCTTCCCGCCTTGGTCTGCTTTTGAGCGATATACCTATTGAGTCGATCTCGTACTGCCTCTTGAGAAGATCTGTCAACTCTTCATCAGGACTGGCGAACGTCTTTATATCCTTATCTAAACGTCCGTTAACGCTCGATATGTGTAATACCGTTTCACTGTCTTGTTTACATAACGCGCGGCGCGGTCCTTGTAAGACCCATACTAACAATGTCCTAGCCGCAATGGGTTGCTTACGACGTCCTATGCGTAAATTACGCGTTATAATTAGATGCCAGTTATCTGACCCTATTAATACTTTCGGTTTCGCGTCACTATAAGAGACACATAAATGTTTCAAACGTAGACACTCCTTACCGAGGACTGCGAACCTACTGTTAAATTATTTATTGTTCGCGCCCGTTATACGTTTCATTTTAGTTTTTCCGCGTATCCCTATTGTGACTATTCGACTATTATTCTCGCGTTGGTTACTAGATACGCCTCGAATATTCAGCGGCTTCGTCGGTCCTTCACGCCTAACTCACGAGCTAATTCGTCTTCGATCAACGATATCATGGACCCTTCGTCAAGGAGCGCGTAGGTTTCGATCTTTACCACGCGGTCCGCGCACTATAATAGGACACACTTTTAATAACACTGACGCACTTTTAGCTGTATTTGACGCGACGAGCACTGTTTCACCTGAATTTGCAGATGTTTCCGGTGTCTGAGTGTGGCGGGCGTGAAGTAACGTGTGGTGAGGGCGTTGCAGCCGTCGACGCCGCATTTCTTAGCCTTGCACCTCAGGCGTCGGTGCTTGCTGTTGACACTTGAAGCACACTCCTCTTCCTTCACCCACTTCTACCGACTATCTACGTCCATCTGCACTAATTTCTTGCACTTGACTATCGTATGTTCACCACCACAACACAAACACTTAACACTTTCACTGTCACTATCTCGTGTGGTGAATGTCCTTACATCATGAGGCCTATCTTCTACACGGCGTGTGACTATAAGCCTTTTCGGCGGTGCTTCTCTGTTTGGGTGCTTCCTAATCGGCGCTGCGGAGGTGTAGGCATGACTTAACGCGCGGTCAGCCTCTCTCATCATAAACCGTGGCGTGACGAAATCCGGTTCGTCAGCACTTCCGTAGTGCTCCGCATAATCGCACCAACGTGATCGTAAATGAGGACTTAATTTACTCGTAACTTCCTAGTAAGCATCGGGTTTTGTAAGTATCCTTTACCGTGGACGTTTTCATAACACAGACGATATTCTGTAACAATCGCGAACGTATTTAATTCCTGAGCGGTTAAGCCTGGGCGCGTAAGACGTCTCAGATCTTCTAACGCGCGATCTATAATTACCTCTGAGCGACCGAAACACTGCTCTAGTGTCCGCATAATATCCGCTGGGTCCATCGCGGTAAACAGTAATGCAGTACTGCCTCCTAGCCTCACCACGTAAACAGTTTCTTAACCTTGCCATATTTTCCGTGTCTGTGAATCCATACAAACGGGTGGATTCATTAATCGCGCTTTAAATGCTAACCATTCCGCGGCCGAGCCGTTGAAAATAGAAAGTCCTGTGTTTGCTTTGCGGCGGCTGGTCTGAATCGTACCATATTCTCTAATGCTTCCGCTCAGCCGTTCTATACCCATATCTTTCCCTCTCGGGGTGAGCGACCTACTATCCCTATTTTCTTCTAACGATACACGACGATTCGGGATGTATCGTGATTATATGGCGACCGTGACCTGGACCTACATCGCGACGATACGGCGACGATAATCTACATTCCTCGCGGCGATTTGGCGATGGCGACCTACGTTTTGTAGAGTGCGGCGTCGGGCGCGCGTCGGCGACGTAACCCGCGGACGATTCACCTGATTCGATTCTGCGGCGACTCCACTATCCCTTTGTACTATATTCGCGTGACGTGGTTGTTCGTTATTCGCGACCGTCCTCCCCTGGGAATCTCCAATATACACGGGTAGCACAGGTACGTAATCGGTCCCCTTTTCCGGTGGGGCCTGCACTTGATCGATGCGGGGCGCGGGCTGAGATGGGCGGCAGGGCGGCTCCCCCCGCACAGTCTCCACGTTATCTAACCATTGGTCGACACGATTCCTACTTTCTGTTATTTCGGCTTCTTCTAAACTTTCCCTATCGGTATCTTCTTGCAATTGCGCGATGTCCCTAGCGTATTTCTTTTAATTAAATATTCCTCGATTTGTAATTGTTTCCTTCTAATCGCGGCGAGTTCTTCAGCTGTGTTATATGCAATTTAATTTAATTTCGCGATCGCGCTAGCTGTCGACCGGGCGGAACGAACTGACGGGGCGCGCGGCGCGGGCCTAATTACAGCGTCGGTAGCTACGGGCGCGGCGGTATGTATCGTTGAACTCATTTCGGTGACCGGAAGATCTTCAATAATCGCGGCGAGTGTCTGTACGCGGCGCGATGTGCTGGCTAACAATCGCTCGGTCGTGGACACGGACATAGCGGGCGCGGCGGCGCGGGCGCGAGCGTAGACGCGGGCGTCGGCGGGGCGCGGCGGCGGGCGCCTGTGTCAACGATAGATAATCTGAGGGGACGCGGGGCTTCCTCGAAGATACGTAGTCCACCGGCGTTTCGTCGTCGTTCCTGGGCTTCTGGCTTCTTGTTTTACGCATGGCGTCTTCAAAAGACGTGAAGACGCACGTGTTACGTTACCAGTCGATTACAATTTGACACCGTTAGGGTGTAACCTACTGGTCGCGTAAACGTGTCTAAGAAACGAGAAAGTTAATTTTTGACGAAGTCAGACTATTGTTAGAAACGTAGATACAATTTTGAACGATGATCTTCTGTCTTGATCGATGATCTTCTATAATGATCTTCTCTTTTCTGTACGGTCTTCTGGCTTCGGATCTTCCAGCTTTTGATCTTCTGGCTTCAATCTTCCAGCTTCAATCTTCTGGCTTCAATCCGGCGGCGATGGACCAAGAATTATTATGGCTTAATCCGGCGACGAAGGACCAAAATTATTATGGCTTTAATCCGGTTGTAGTGGTATGTGGCCCTCCTCCCAGTAGTGTAATAAATACATCTACACCTAGGTTAAGAAAGGAGTAATAAAGAGATATTGTAACGAGACAGTTGTTACTATTGGTCCGATCACTACATGGCGACCCTGCTGGGCGGTGCGCTGCGACAATGCAAGCGCACCGCCGGGCCTATTTAAAATTAAAGGTGGGAATAAATATTGTTAAATTAAATAATGAAAACATGAGTAAAATGATTGACAATAAAGTAATATTATAACGGAATCGACGTAATACCGGACGTGACGGAAAATAAATAAATATGAATTCAAGAAGAGGCCACAATAACACAATAAGAATTTTATAGAAGCTGACTGAAAATTTAAAATATATCTATGAAGACAACTAACGAAGAATGAGGAAAATAAAATGTGGATTTTTTAATATAATGAAAGAACAAAATTCAAGAAACAACAGATTAATTTAAAAAAAAAAAAAAACGGTTGTATTTCAGCGAGCTTTGTCCAGTAAAATATGAAAAGTGAACCGAAAAGAAAAAAGAAGATATATAAGAGGTAACATTGCATCAGCGTTATTTTTATACATTATATTTAATTATTTTATTATGTTTTAGACTATATTAAATAAAAAGTAACGCATTAAATATTAAATGTACGGTATTTACAAGTAACTAGAAAATATTTGTCAGATTTTAACAATTTATAATATTTTTAGTAGATATTGTTTTCTAAAAAACATACATTTTACGATGAACAGGTTCGTGTTAAAGCAAATATATTTTTAAATTTAACCCAATTTTTATAGTATTTTTATTTAAATGTATACAATTTTGAAAAGGGTTTTTAAAAAAATCGTAATTATTATAAGTTATAATCATTTTTCTTCTTTTCTAAAGGTATGGAAAGCTTAAAGTAACTTTATTATTATATATAAATATATATTATATAACCTTTAATAAATAATCTTATAGTTAATATTACTTACAATAATTACTTAAAAATATTAATATTACCTACTTAAAATCTAAATTGTTCTTTTCAATATTTAAATATATTAATGTTTTGTTTATACAAACTTGTTAGCTGTTATGAAATAGTGATTACCGGTTTTTCTGTAGATATACGATTTCTTAAATATCATAGTTCTAGCAATCCTACTTTTTATATGTAAATTAAATGTATTATTAAAGCTAATACATTTTCGATATAAGTAAAAGTAATATAACTATAAGCGATGTAACTTCTGTGTCAGTTAGAAAATACTTAAAACTATCATTTTTATGTAATAAGGAATATAATAATTAAAATAGGTCTTAATAATAATGTTTCTTAACAAAGTTAAACAAGGACATAAAAAATTGACTGGCAAATATATTACCTTATATTTGTACAATATTAAAAAGTATATATTTAAAAGGTGTGAGGAGTGAGAGAAGGATGTTCAAAAGTGTGAATACGAATGATTGAATTGCTAAGTTTCGTCAATATTGGACTGATCACCCAAATATTTGATGATGCTTAAACTACTGGTATTGAATCCATTATGAGCGAGATTATGCAAGTTATTATATGGAAGTGGAGCATGAAAGTATATAAAAGTTACCGATACAGTCAAGTAGATAACAACAGGTACTATAAAGATAAAGAAGGAAATAAGATTTATGAAGAGAATAGAAATAAAACAAAAGTTGACCTTGATAAATAAATATTGGAGAGATACGGAACGTCCATCACTGGTGTAGCATATAGTCCTCGAGCAGGGTATGTTTCCATTATTGGATGATAAAATCGGAAGTAACGGGTACTAGGGAACAATACCTTCAGTACAAGTGATGTGAACGAGTTTACTCATATTAGTACTGTTGGGGACCAGAGAAGTCTTAAATTTGTTACCCTTGGTAATGGTACATAGAGGTCACATCCTTCATTGGATCATAGTGTGAACTTAATTTTCCTCAGTGACAATTGTTGGAGTCCTTTTAAAATGACTTAAACGTAGACCTGAAGGTTGTGCACAACCCAAGGTACACTATAACCTTGATATAGTATAAAAAGTTTATGTACCAATAAAATGAAAGTAATGTAATGAAAATGTAATATAATACCCAAGTAAATGGGGGCCCATATGTATAAAAGTACCCGCGTGATATATATCATGAAGTTAAATATAAATAAAGTGAATTAAAACTCCGATTCCCGATATCAAATTAATAAAGCTAGCTAAGGTCATAAATAATTTAAAAAAAAAAAAAAGTACGTACAACAATTATGAAAAAAAAGGCCTGACAATCGAAATCAAAGGAAAGAGAGTAGTATTAGTATGAAAATAATTAACGTGCAGGGGCATGTCAACAATTAAAATGAGGTAATAAGGGATCCCCTGCAAATCTAAAAACAACCACGTAAAAAAAAAAATCTAATAAATATACATTTTCGCTAAGATATATTTTATATCAATTTACATAATTGTTTCATAATTTCAATAACTCTACCCTAAATTTCTTTATTAGTAAACAAAGAAAACATAAAATTATTTGTTTATGTAAAATTTGTAAAATTTTGAACTAAATTTGGTTTATATATTGCTTATTAAAATCACGTCGAAACAGTATCGGATCGCTATTATTATAAGTTTCATAGTGTAATAGTTTTTTCTTTTATTCCAAAATTATGTTATTATATATACTTAAAATACTTATAACAACAAATACAACATATATTTTACTATACAAAGTTATATTTGTGTAATAGCCTATTTTTTATTTATGTTTCAAATAAGATAAACATACTACACTTAGAAGTCATGAAATCTTAAGAAGGGTAATAATGCGTTTCGACTATTAATGACAAATAGCATATACCTATTATAAATACTTGATAATGTATGTAATAGTATTATAACAATGCAATGTAATAATCTTAACTACATTAATAAAAAAGTGTTTAATACTATAATTTTCAGATACATGTTAAGTATATTCATAATAAAATATTTTGTAAGTTTTGTTGAAATTAGGTGCCTATGTCATACGATGAAATCGCAAACGTTCCCATAAACGTACTTTGGAATTTAAAACAATAGTGTCACATCGCTTACGCGGCTGGATTTGCAACTTGTATTTTGATCTGGCTGTTGCAATATTAATGATAATGATAACAATGCTTCTTCTCTTCTTTGTTCTGTTAGTCTTAATATGAAATGTAATTTTTTTTTTCGCTTTTATATTGATTGTACTATAAAATCATAAGCTTTTAATTTTATAATCCATTATTTTCCAGGAAAATAGTTTTAATATCTAACTTATTTATGTAGTACATGAAAATAATTTCTTTATAACGATTTTGAAACTCCTATTAAGTATACAATTAATTAATTCATTGTGAGCCTCTTTCTCTGACAGCAAATGATGTACCTAAATGATATAAGAGACTACTTATATGATATAAATTTGTAAAAGACGTGAAAAAAAAAATATATGGCTAAGTTACAGAATACGCAATTATAAATGAAACTATTGAAAGAAATAATACATGGGTAAAAGTTGGGAAATAGGTAAGGAAAATTATCGGAGGTTAGCATATCCACATAAAAAAAAGCCTAATCAGCTGAGAATTTGGAAAACCTAATAACCGATTAATTTTTTAAGGTTATTCGGATGCGATTAAATGCGGATTGAGTTTATGTATCGTTAATCACCAACTTAACATATTCATTAGTGGAAAACTTCAAATAAAATAAAGTTTTAAGCAAACATTTCTTATAAATAAAATATCATATTATATTATACTCAAATAAAGTATATCGGTACATTAAGTAGACGTTTACACAGTTATTTATAAAATAATACAAAGTGTAAAAAAAAAATAGTATCTTGAATCATTGTATTAAAATATTTTCAAATAGTTTTAATAACAGATTGTTTTGTTAAACTTAATACTGAATCTCATACAGCAAAAGATTCCAGAAGCGTATATGGAAACAGCATTCATAATAAACATGAATCGCTCGCTGTAAGAACACAAGCGATCTAATTGAGCACAAGTTTTATATTTTTAATTCGTTACCAATTATGGCGAATGGTATCATCAGTCGAGATCTTTTAAGAAAATGTAGATCAGTTTTGCATTTTGATTCGAATATTTTAATATTATATGATCATCTAGGTAGATCATATAGCCTATTTCTAGCACTTGTAACAATTCCTTGGTAAGTTTTTTCTTTTATTTCACTAATGTGATAAGACGGGTTAAGAGATACTTGAAGTTTTGTGTTGAATGGCAATTGTATAATTTATTGAGAGATTTGACTGATAAAAATAAATTCAGTGAGTGTTTTATACACAGTGGTTAGAGTAAATTCAAATAAACTTATTTCAATGAAAAAAATGTTGGAATGTTAATAGGTAAGCACAGATCTGGTAGATAATTAGTTATTTCAGTGATAGTCAGGTGCGCAACCGAGTATTATGTAAATTCTAAAAGTCAATGAGAACTTTTCGTAAACATCAAGGTTTTGGATGGGATAAAAGTACATAATATATATATGATGTCAAGTTAAATGCAAAACGATATATACGAGTATACTTGATCATACTGTACGCGAGATGTCTGTGAAGGTTAGTGTGTAACGCTAATAAATAAATATAAGTAATAATTATAAAAGGGTTAACCAAGAATTAAAAAAATTTTTTAAATGTGGAGTGATCCGAGCGCTCCATATATAAAATAAATAAATAAATAAAAATAATTACACGGCTGTAGACCCGTGAAAATATAAAACTAGGGATTCAAAAAAAAAAGAAGTATAGATTAAACGAGGAACTATAGTTTATGTAATAAATCTGGAGAAAATAAATTTTTTAATATGGTATGATATGATATGTTGATAAGTTCGTGCTAACGTGTTGTTGTAACGTTGGTTTGTACCAAAATACGACAGGTTAATGACGTACAAAACAAAAGGTAAACGAAATAAAATCGCATGCGTATCCTGGACTGACTTAATAATATGTATAATCTGATCATGATCATGAGGTTATAATCTCTTTTTTATATAAAATCAATTTTATATTTTTAACTATTTTATCTTACCACTTATCCATGTCTAACATTGTATTTTATTTTAATGTTCAATATTAAATGTATTATTATGTTATAAGATTCAGGGTTGATATAATATTATATTTAAATATTTCATTTTATGTTCATATTCTTGATAACAGCATTAGATGACAAGTATTTAGTACAATGTAATGTAAATGTAATCAGAAATCATTTTTTTATAAGAATCAACAACATAAAATGTAAAAAAAAATAAATACAAGACATTTCTTTTTTTAAGTATCGGGGAGGTGTAGTGGTATGTGGCTTCCTCCTCCCAGTAGTGTAATAAATACATCTACACCTAGGTTAAGAAAGGAGTAATAAAGAGATATTGTAACGAGACAGTTGTTACTATTGGTCCGATCACCACACGGTGACGAAGGACCAAGAATTATATGTACAGCAGAGGCCGATTGTTGAGATAACAGAATTTAAAAAAGAGATAACTATTGTGTATATGTGTACTGAATAACTGACTTTACTTCGATAACTAATAACTGAGCTAAGAGGACTGTATAAAGAAAAGTGGGACAATTTAAAACTTTATATTCAACTATTTACAATAGCGGCAATGTATGTACAAGGGAATATCTACTGGGAGTCTTCTTTCTTGAGAGTCTTCTTTCTTGAGTGCCGCTGTTGAATCGAATGAATGCGGAGCCCAAAAGGCCCTTATTATATTTCCGCAGCGGCCGTCTCAAGATGATAGTGTTCTCACGCGGTGTGCTGTGCGCTCATTGGTTGTAGACCTCGCGTGATGTCCGGGCGGTATGCGGGGCGCGCGGGGCGTAACGGGGTATGAGGGGGCGACGGGGCGGCTGCTCTCCTCGCCGTCCCTAACAATTAAAATCAATAATTTAAATTACGAATTTTTACGAAAGCATTTTTTGTTAATATGCATTATTATCCAGTAATGTAGTCACTATTATTATCACTATAGCCCATCTCAACAAGTCCACAGCTGAACATAGGCCTCCCGCATAGAGTGCCGCAAAGTACGATCCTGAGCCTCCTGCATCCATCAATAGCCTGCATGTTTCATCGGGTCGTCACTTCATCTAGTGGGAGTCTCAACACTACGCTTGCGGTGCTACTACTCGAGAACCGTTCTTCCCCATCGGTTGTCGGTTCTTCGAGCTATATGGCCAGCCCATTACCTGTTCTGGGCTGTCAGTTAGTTTTTTTCTACTGCTGGTATCCTCGTTACGAAATTTTTCCCGCCATCTCTGGTTCAGATAATACCAATAAACTATTAATATGTACCAAATAACAATTAAACATCCTAATATTGGATGGTGATGATTATTGAATATTGGTGGTGATTGGTCACTATTTTATCATGTATTTTTTATTTATACATATATAAATTACTTTATTTGTAAAGATTTTTTACCATGAATTTGATCTTTATTCACATTAAAAGCTTGCTAGCATTCACATAGAATAAGAGGCATCGACGAAATCGCTTTAGGTAGACGTGTGGGGAAAAGCGCTTAAAGCTTTGCATAAAACTATGAATAGAGAGTATTTGATCTTTTAGTGCTATGTGAATACTATTATTGGAATCCGACTTTTTTTTTTCGATTACTTATAAATGTGGAAATAAAATAGTATATTATGCTGCTTTGGTTGTATAAAATTTTAGATCTCTATCCTTAGTCAACGAGCAATGGCAGGGCCCAACAGTACAAAGCGTTTCGACCAAGAGACTGTGTGGAAGGAGAAGGAGTTCCAGATTATTTACGCCAATATAATCGGCTCCTTTCATTCGCTGCATTGTAGCGACCTCTCTAAGAAAACCGGGGCGTCAGTCTGTGTGGTATGGGATCAGGTTCTTAAAATTATACGTGATAAAGCCATGCTGCAGCGTATAGCTACAACACGAATGGGTCGGCTTGATCGGGTCCTCATAAATATAGAACAGCGAGCGCGCTACGTCTATTGACTGCACCTCCCAACGAAAACTGAAACGGGCCGCAAAGTATCATTTATTATTATTATTATGTAGTATCAATCATCAACAATATTTACATTTTATACACACAATAAAACACAATATTATCGCATCTAAATAATTAAACAAATAAACGTTAATCTCATAAAAACTTATTCAAGTAAAAACTTTATTATTGAAATTGTAATAAAGATCACCTCTAGAATATTCCACTGTTTCCGGTAAAGTGTCTCCATCTGTCGCCAGTGTATAGTCCAGTTATATGTTTACAATCATCTTTCCACCTTTTAGACTATCCATCTCTAATTCTGTTGGTTCTGCATGTGTTTAACAGTCTGTTTCCTGTTACAAGTCTACTAATTATAATATAAAAAAGTTAGTTTGATCTTAACCCTGACGCTTTTCTTTATAACTGTCATGTTTTTCTTCACTGCTCGCTGATAATAATAGTTTGATTCTATGTGCTTTGAGCGTCCAATATTTGCATCACATTGTTAAAAAGAAAGAAAAATATCAAGCACTTTTAGTTTTCCTGCCTCCCAAACTATTTACTTTTTATTAATTTTGGGGTTCCGTACCCGAAAGGTAACCAACGGGATCCTATTACTAAGCCTCCGCTGTCCATCCGTCCGTCCGTCCGTCCGTCTATCAGCGGGCTGTATCTCATGATCCGTAATAGGTAGACAGTTGAAATTTTCACAGAATGTGTATTTCTGTTGCCGCTAACGACAACAAATAATAAAAATAAAAATAAATTAAAAACTAAAGGGGCCTCCCCTACTAGAAATTTGTTTTTTTTTTGCACACATACTATTAAATCTTGTATGATGGTATGGAATCCTTCATACGCGAGTCCAACTCACACTTGGCCGATTTTTTAGTTTGTATTTGCTCATCTCTTCAATTAGTTGATGTTGATCTAATTAATGGTTGATTTTGGTGAATATTTTGTAAAGCAGACAATTTCTTTTTGTATGGAGAATGGGCCCACCACAAATTTTAGCGAAACTTATTGAAATGCATGTCGATTTATTCCTCATAATCTATAGATTACAATAAGAATGTTAGTTTTACCGCATCTCAACGGAGTACTGAGAAATTAAGAATTAAAATATGAATCTTAAAATAACGTAAAAACAAACTAAAAGCGATTGTCTAGTGGTTTTCACCGGTATTATAAGTTAAAATAGTGCACCGTTCAATAATTAATAGTATAAAACAAAGTTGTAGGTACATTCAGCATTTGTAGGCACTTTAAAATCGATGAAAAACCATTTTAGTAGTTTCGGCAAAATAAAGTGCCTATCTGCACAAATGTGGTATGGATGTATTCCAAATAACATTAAATTAATATGATTAAAGCCAAGACGAATAAGGTAAGAAAGATGTTTTAAACTGGTTGTGTAAGGATAAAAACACAAATTATAATGCATCTGCATTTATTGTTGTAAATCATCATTTCCAAAGTAATCTATTTATAGTAGAACAGACAAACAGACAGGCGCGGTTTCAAAACTTTGTTTTAATATGTTTTGATTGATTAGTAAGTACTTATACATCATTAATAACATGAAACTCAAAACGACTGGGTAATAACTAATAACATACCAATATGACTATGTGATATCATGAGCTTTATAAGCTCATACTGTCATTTTCTTTCTCATATCGCAGTACTGAAAATTAAGCGCGATAAAATCCGTAAAATTTGTTTTATTCCATCTTTTTTATTCCGTTTCCTAAGTCACCGATTGGCTCTACTACGTCCAAAAATGTGCTTATTTGTCACCCTTACATTGTTAAATTAATTACATTGTCAATGGCAAAGACGTGTTTGATGAAAGTATTAATTTATTATGACATTCGAATGAACACACGATGGTTTTATTCAAAATATTACAAACTTTACTTTTCAATAGTTTTTGACTATATTTCGAAAAAAAAAAAACAATGTTAATAAGGGTATTTAGATTAACATTGTTTTTCTTTCTAAAAATAAAGTGAAATAATTAAAAAAGACATCGCTGTTTGTCAATCAAATTGTCCTCTAAAATCGGATTAAGTTCATTAATCATATGTATGCTTCTGTAAATGTAAATAAAAAATGGTGTTCATCATATCGAAATTTATAATGTCAACATGGGCCCTCATGCTTGCTATTTACACATTTTGTTTACTTTCGAGAATAATTTTTAAAGTAGCTACAAAATTGAGTTTCTCGTCTGGTTCACTCCATTTCGTAGCTGACGTCCTTTTAGAAGTACTTAAAAGTAAATTCGGAACGAGCAATATAAGCCTTAAGGCTAGGTAACAAATTTTACATTTTTGGCATAATTGTACATTTTTTACTTATTATTTACAAGTAAACAGTCTTGCAATTCAACATTGACAAATCCCTAATAAAATCCCTAATAAAGATCTATATGCAATCAATATTAAGTTTCGCAAAAAGTATGATCAGAAATATATAATACATCTTTCAACGGGTGCTCTTAAAATAATACCTATTAATAGCATTATTCTCCTCTAAAAATCTACATTGTCCTCTGAATTACTTATTTTATAGCATCTACATTTGTAACATATATTCAAGTAGTAAACTTATAACATATTTTTATATTACCCCAATAAAGTAATTGTTTGGACTTCTAGTTTTATAACTCAATATAATTAAAATTTATTAAAACATGAATAATTTATAATTCGTCCTATATTGATTGATCATCAAAACTTACTACATCTAACCTAAGCTAACCTTTTTCTTACACGGTATATGCCTGCATACTCATACTCATGAGGCAGGACGGGTTATGCCGACTAAAACCCCATGGTGTTCCACCTTCGCCGCATGTTAGTAAGGCCATGAGAACGCTTTCACTCATCAGCGGCCCCATTAGCACCAGCTGACCCTGCACAGGGCTGGAGCCCCTTCTCGGGGAGGACTACTCTTCGCCCTTTTGCTTCTCAAATAAGGCGCTCGAGGAACACAAGGCGCACCTTCCTACTCCTGCCTCGCTATACCGCCGCTCTTCTAACTCCACGTGCATAACGGACCCTCCGAGTCCGATACGCAGAGGCCATGGGGCAAGGAAAAACCAGCACTCAGAAACACCAGCTTTTCTGACCCCAGCGGCGGTTCTGGTCTATGGCTCCGTCGCTAAACAAGATTCGGCTGCGGAGTGTAGGGAGAGCGGCGCCTCGCTATACCGTCGCTCTTCTCCCTCCGCAGCCTCACCACCACCGCATTAACGGTGCGGCCCCGCCAGAGTTGCGGAGGATAGGCCGAGTGGCGTATCGCCATACCGAAACTCCTCTTCCTCCGCAAATCCAACTCGGCAGCAGCGGTAGCGGCTTGCCAATTCCACTCGGAGAGGCCACCTCGGGCTGGCTCTTCACCTCAGGCCAGTCAAGTGGGTTCCTCTTTGTTCACCGCGGATGACCAAGCAACGGCTACTAAGCCCCCCCGCCATGACAAGGCGGGAACCCAATCGGGGGGAGGGGGGACCTAACTTAACCTAGGCTGAGTTAGTGAATTAGGTGGTGATGTATAAATCAATGGGACAATTTAAAATAATTTTTGTTCTTTACAATTCTTCTCAATGACTCCAGCTGTTTGTTTTCTAGTTTATAAAGGACAAATACGGTTAAGTATTTGGGTATTATGATTGACGGTGGATTAAGCTTCCAGGAACACATTAACCTATTAGCATCAAGAACGTTGTTACTAACTAGTTTATATTTTTAGAACCTACGACATGTTACTGATAGAGTTAATAAAGTCGGTTTACCTTGCACTTGGACAGTCACAACTTACTAACTGTAATTCTGCCGGGGTGGAGCACCTAAAACCTTATTATTAAAATTGAAAGAGCTCAAAGAGCAGTAGTGGTAGGCCTGCTGTACACCTTGTTTAATTTATGTTGGGAACTGAAGCGGGTACCGGAAGACTGGTGCAAAAGCCGTTATAGTCCCAATATATAAAGGAAAAGGGTCACAGCAGGACTGTAAAACTACTGTATCAGCTTGCTTAGCATTGTGGGTAAACTGTATGCTAAGGTGTTAATTGAAAGAGTTATGGAAGAAACTGATGGAAAAATTTGGGATGTGCAAGCTGGATTTAGAAAGGGAATGGGGTGTACGGATCAAGTATTTTCCATGCGCATGATTGCGGAGAAGTTTTTGGCCAAAACCAGAATGTTTTTGTGCTTTCATGGACTAGGAAAAGGCTTATGACAGAGTGGACAGGAATGTGTTATGGCAAACACTTAACTCAGTTGGTTTGAGCGCTGGTTTGATACAGGCATTGAAGTCTCTTTATAGGGACTCTAGTGCTTCTGTCAGGATCAACAGGGTCTACTCGGACTGGTTTGGCATCCAAGGTGTCAGACAGGGCTGTGTAGCTTCCCCCTGGCTGTTTAACCTATTTATGGACAGTTGTTTGCAAACTTTGAAAGTTGAAGAATGTGGGTTGAGAATGGGTGAGTTAACCGTCAAATGCCTTTTGTACGCCGATGATCAAGTCATATTTGCATCGTCGGCGGCCGAGTTGCAAATGACGGTTACTTTAATGAACCGGTCATTAAAAGAAAGAGGTATGAAAGTGAACGCAAGTAAGACGAAAGTGATGGTTTTGAAAGAAGAAGTAAAACGTTATGTGAAATAAGAATAGAAGGAGTTGATTGAGCAAGTGGATGAGTTGTATATTTGGGATGTTTATTTAGCAGGGATGGTAGATATGATAAGGATATAGAACGACGAGTGAACGCAGGAAATAGAGTGAATGGGGCTCCACAATGCTGTGTTAGTCCCTACTTTAATGTATGGTAGTGAAAGTTGGGTCTGGCAGAAGAAGCATGAGAGTAGAATAAATGCTGTAGAAATGCGGTCATTAAGGGTATGCTAGGCTGAGTCTGAATGACAGGGTGAGAAATAGTGTGATAAGCGAAAAGTGTGGTTTGCAAGATGACGTTGTGACCAGGATTAAGAAAGGAATGCTTCAGTGGTTTGGTCATGTAGAAAGAATGAACGAAGAAAGAGTGACAAAGCAAATTTATGCTGCAGAGTGAACGGCAGAGTCGGAAAGGACGCCCTAGACGAAGTTTATCGACCAAATTGGCGATATATTGAAAATGGGCCAGATTAGGGTACTCTTAACCGACGAGCGTGTATGCGTAGATATATGGATGTAAGGAGGCGAGAGAGGTGTGCCAGGATCGTGCCAAGTGGAAGTCCGTAGTCTCTGCCTACCCCTCTGGGTGACAGGCGTGAGTGCTTATGTTATGTTACTCAGAGCTGTTTTAAAAGTAAGTATATTTCTACCGTTTTTCACCCAACCATCGATGTTTATAAGCAGAGTAAGGGCCTCACAGTACGTCAGCTTTATATTCTGCACACTGTTACTATGCAACATTCCTTACTGACATATTTACCCTCTTCCAAAAACCAAATGTAAAGACCAAATGTAAGACTGGTTGCAATCATTGGATTATGGTTCTACGGAAAGTCTACTTCATTAATGGGTACTAAAAGAAATAGAAAAATAAATTTACTCTCACACACACACACACACACACACACACACACACACACACACACACACACACACACACACACACACACACACACACACACACACACACACACACACGCACGCACGCACGCGCGCACACACATCATCATCATCATCATCATTACAGCCCTTCACAAGTCCACTGCTGAACATAGGCCTCCCCAAGGAATGCCACAAAGCACGGTCCTGAGTCACCCATCCATCGACTTCCTGCATGTCTTACCAGGTCGTCACTCCATCTAGTGGGGGACGCCCTACACTATGTCCGCCGGTACGAGGCCGCCACTCGAGAACCTTTTTCCCCATCGGTTGTCGGTTCTTCGAGCTATATGGCCGGCCCATTGCCACTTCAGCTTACTAATCTGTTGGGCTATGTCGGTCACTCTAGTTCTACTGCGGATATCCTCATTTCTAAGTTTATCACGCAGTGAGACTCCGAGCATAGCCTCTCCATAGCTCGCTGAGCGACCTTGAGCTTCCTCATCCGGCCAGCAGTGAAGGACTACGTCTCAGTTCCGTAGGTCATCACTGGCAACACGCACTGGTTGTACAGCTTCGTTTTCAAGTTTTGAGGTATACCTGACGAGAAGATGCCGTAATTTCCCGAACACTGCCCAGCCGAGTTGAATCCGTCGATTGACCTCTCGGTCGAAGTTGGACTTACCTAGCCGGACTATTTGTCCCAGGTAAACATACTCGTCAACAACTTCAAGCTTAGTGCTTCCAACAACTACCGGCATAGGTGTGACATGGACATTAAACATGATCTTTGTTTTGTCCATGTTCATCTTAAGACCTATCCGTTGGGAGGCACTATTGAGGTCATTGAGCATAGTGCTTAGGTCCTCAGCGATTCTGCCATAAGGACTATATCATCGGCAAATCGAAGGTGAGTGATGTACTCACCATTGATGTTAATGCCGTATCCTTTCCAGTCCAGAAGCTTGAAAACGTCTTCCAATGCAGCGGTGAAGAGTTTCAGGATATAACGTCACCCTGTCTTACACCTCTCTGCAGTTGGATAGGTTTGTACTCTGGTTCTGTACTTGGATAGCCATCGTAGCTCTACTGTACAAGCACTTCAGCACTTCGATATACCGACAGTCAACTTGGCACCGCTGAAGGACTGCAGCACCGCTTAAATTTCGATGGAATCAAAGGCTTTCTCATAGTCCACATACGCCAGACATAGTGGAAAATTGTACTCCTCGGACTTCTGTATAATTTGCCGAAGGGTATGTGTGGTCTATGGTGCTAAAGCCTTTTCGGAAACCGTCTTGTTCGGGAGGCTGGCAGTCGTCGAGTCTGCGTGCGAGACGATTCCTAATGACTCTCGAAAACAGCACGTAGACGCGGCTCAGAAGGAAATCGGTCTGTAGTTCTTCAAAAGAGCGTTGTCGCCTTTCTTGAAGAACAAGACCACCGCACTTCTGCTCCACGCCTCCGGTGTAATACCACCATGTAGGACGGAATTAAAGAGCTTCTGAAGGACTTCAGTACCGGTTTTCCACCGCTTTCAGAAGCTCCGCTGTAATTCCATCCTCGCCTGGGGCCTTGCCGTTTTAAGGTGCTGGAGAGCCATTCTAATCTCGCTCAGACTGACGTCCGGATATCATCGGAATAGTGTCGGATAAGACTCGCTCTTGGATCGTTACTCACACTTGCGTGGCTCCAACGATGACGTGTACAGCTGCCCATAGAACCTCTCAATCTCACTCAAAATCTCAGGTGTCACACTCGGTCTTCAGCTTCGACAGTTGGCTCTTTCTGGCACACAGATCTCTGGCAAAGACTTTGGAGCCCTGGTTCCGCTCGATCGCTTCTTCAATACGAGCTGTATTGAAGTTGCGCAAGTCCCGCCGCATGCATTTGGAGATCTGTCTGTTCAGTTGCCTGTATGCTATCAAATCTACTGAAGATTGCAGCTTCATTTCCCGTCTAACAGCCATGAGATTAAGAGTGTGATCGGAGAGTTTTTGTGTTCTTCTGCGGCGGGTCTTACAAAACTTAGCTCCGACCGCATGGACAGTTTCCACGAGCTTGTCATTCATATCGTCCACTGCATTGCAATCTTCTAGGCACTGAAAACGGTTTTGTAACTCGAGCTGAAAGGTTTCAGGACTTTGGATTAGAGCACGAGGGGACGGAGCGTTGACTTCATTAGACGACACCTCTCCAACTTAACGTTTAGGTTCAGTGTGCCTCTAACCATTCGGTGATCGCTACCAGTTTTCACCCTCGCGATCACTGAGACATCACTGAACAGTTGGCGTCTAGTCGTCATAATTAAGTCATTCTCATTTTTGTCGAACCGTCGGGGCTCGACCAGGTCCACTTTCTGTGGGGCCGCTTCTGGAAGAAAGAGTTCATCATAAAGGATCCCTCTTGCTCCACGAAGTCGGCCAGCTGCTGGCCCCTTGGATTTCGTTGCCCTAATCCGAATTTCCCTACTTTCAGCTCACTTCTCTCTTGTGCCTAGCTTTGCGTTGAAGTCTCCCATTAACACCGTATAGTGGGTTTTAGAGGAATGCATGGCTCTAGAGATATCCTCATATTTCCTCCACCTCCTCATTGGGGTGTGCCGAGTTGGTGCGTAAACCTGTATGACCTTCAGCGAATACCGTTTGGTGATTCTGAGATAAGGTACGCAACCCTCGTCGACACTCCCAATTTTAACGTTGTTAACGAGAGACTTGTGGACGATAAATCCGACACCTCCTTGGGACAGATGGTCGTCCTCCCGGTGATAGAACAAGTTGCCGGATTCGAGGATTACCGTGTCCTCCCCTCTCTTCGGACCTCGGATAATCCTATAATATTCCAGCGCAACTTCTATCTCTTCTTCCAGCTCCAGGATCTTCTCGTCAGTCCTCAGGTGCGTGCGTTATAAGTTGCCAGGTCGAGTCGTCGTGGGTGGCAACCAGACCTCAACGGAGATTCTTAGCACCCCTGCCCCGCCGTTACCATGGTCGCCACCGTAGCCAGGAATAGCGGGGCCGCCGGGACTGGGGCCGTCTCTTCGTAACTTTATTCATTGGGGCGCACACACACACACAAAAGCGCGTGCGCGCGCGCACTTAAACAAACACACACACACACACACACACACTCGCAGGCTCGCGCGCCTCTCTCTCACCATACACATGCACACTCACACGCACACTCATAATATTAATTGAAAGTCTTATCTCCTTATCAACTGGATATCTAAGCATACGTAATTTTAATTAAGCATTTGCTATGTTATACCTACTCGCGTGGGTTGAGCATTCTGGTGATCTGTAATACAGGTACTAAACCTATAATAGACACCAGCTCCTCACATAAACTTGACTGTGAATACTTCTTTTAAGTTTGTAGAATTATTTATGGTATCATGTAGTCATATTTTGTGAGGAGAAATAAAGACAACATTATTATTATTGTGGGTTATCTATATAGTTCTCTCATCTGGTTGGGCTATATAAATATATAAATGTAAATGAAAATGATAAATATACATAAATATCAATAACATAAAATAAATATTTATAAATACATAAATAAATAAAAACCCAACCAGATGGAAGCCCTCGGCTGGAGGGACGGCCGAGGGTTAGGAAGAAAGGGAAAGAAACCGGCAGACGATGCGGGCGGTATCGACGATCCGTCACGGAGTCCCAGTCGCCTCAGATGACCTGAGAGGCTGACTAGGATTAGCCCGTTTGCAGAAACGACCACAAAGACATCTACATCTATCCTCAGTTAAGAATCAAAATGTAGAATGCGTTGTCACCCCTAAGGACTAAGATGAAATGCCTCGTTTCCAGTTAAAAGGGTCTCCGGTTGATTACACTCACCATATGAAATACAGCAGTGTTAAGCTGCTATTTTACGTCGCTATTCTGTGAGAGCGGTACCTCGGTGTAGTCGACTCATTTGTGCTACAAGTATATTAATGTAACTGCAACGTAGCTCTATAAAATAAAAAAGTAATATAAAATAAATAACACTATCCGAACTCATAAACATTTTTTTTCGCTTTGTCGCAAACTAAATTAAATTCTATAACAGAAAATATTTCAGTGTGTGAAATTATTCAAATGAAGAACTGGTTCTGCTAAAAATTATTCCTGGGGCAAAAATCTATCATTGATAATATATAATAATATAAATTTATAAATTATTATAAATTAGTTAAGAATTAGTTCCTTAGTTAATTTTTATGCTACGAATATCACCCTTAAGCAAACGAGCGCATTTTCCAAGGCAATTCCACTGGTGCTAATCGTAGTTCCTAGTCGGAGTATTTCGGAAATTGGCAACCTCATACGGCGTATTTGTTATGTTACTAGTATATTCTCGATCCCGAAAGGAATAGCTTAATATTCATATTTGTCTTTATTAAATTAATAAACACCTTAAAATAAGCAGTGAAGCCCTTTTTTAGTATTTAATGTATTCATTATGTAAATCTATAATTTTACAAGTTCTTAAGCAGCTTAACTATTTGCATTTAACAAATTTGTCTCAATACCAATGTAAAACATCATGCAAAGAAAATAACGTGCTTTAAAATATTCGTTATCTCCATCACGTTATCAACATAATTTTCATCTATACATATACATTTTTATTTAAATAATTAAACTAAAAAAACTTTATTGCATTGACCATGGCAAACATAATATGTTACCGTTACAGCCTATATTACCCTATATTTGCCATAGTTTCCACGCTTGCCGCAGGTTTTTAAAGACACTGCCGCCCATCTACTATTTTATTTCCCCTACAACGCCTGTTACGACACCTACAAGATGATATGGGGTAGTTGATATACACCGCCACTACAAAGCCTACTTAATATGTACTTCTTATTAAACGCGTTATGGCCAAGTTATGTAATTTTCTTTAACCAAAATATAGGGACTTCGAATGAATTAGTCTCGAATCTTGGCTGGAAATAGAATAAAATATTTATTTACGGGTAAAATTAGACAAACAGATTCCGACCTAGATGGAATTGGTAAATATGGAAAAAAATATTAATATGGAATACTTATGACGTGTGTGTAATTATTTGCAACAGAGTTTTTTTTATAGAATAAGTGTGACAAACGAGCACACAGTCCACCTGACGGTAAGTGGTTGCTGTGACACAAAGACATCTATCCTCGATTACAAATCAAAATGCAAATGCGTTGTCACCCGTAAGGACTAAGATGGAATGCCTCGTTTCCAGTAAAAAGGGTCACCGGTTCTCTACACTCACCATACGAAACACAGCAGCGTTAAGCTGCTATTTTACGCTGGTATTCTGTGAGAGCGTGGTCATTCCGCGGTCGAGCCGACCCGTTCGTGCTACAACTATACTACTAATATAGCTGCGGCATGGCTCTACCAAGTCGTTCACGAAAACCGTACAAATGTTAAATATATGGTGACCTAATCGATATTTGATGAGATGTCTTCGCAAGATATAATTTTAATTTCTCAGAAAAGCAAGATTGCTTACATTATTTCGTTCACAGCATAGAACGTGGTTAATTAGCACAGTTCAATCATTGAGCTCTAAAATGCGATTAACAATTTCAGCGGTCCCGGCTAAGCTACGGCGGCCCATCATAAAATTGACAGCAATTTATGCGTCCCATTAATGTTCTATATTTAATTTGACATTCAGCTGCATTTATAACTAATAGTCAATACAAAATGTGTTTTCCTATTTAAAATCCATTATTGTGAATTATAGTCCATTTTTTTTGCAAAAATTAGCTTATAGTCAGTCTCAGGTCTTAAACTTAAACAAAGAAAGTTTCAAGAAAGAAGTCCCGTGGAGAAAATTTGTGAAATTTAAGGACTCATTTCGTTACAAAGACTAAATTACTAGTGAATTACGTTTTTAATAAGACAAATAGTGTCTAGAACAAATGATATATACATTTTTATTCTGGACGATTAATTTTATTACATTTTTCCAAAAAATATATATTTTGTTTATTATTTATCGTTAGGTATTATTAAAAGTGGTTAGTGAAGTGTTTTGTGACATTCTCTGGGAGAGTTCTATGTTCAGCAATCGACTTGTGAAGAGATATATTGATGAATAAATTAACTATTGAAGACTATAATAAAAAAAAACTAAAACTAGTAATTTAATTATCAAACAGTCCTACTCCACGCGGTATCGTGCCAAGAACGCTAGCTGCGTTTCCCCGCTGAATGGCTATACTTAGCCTTTGAGCGAGAAAAGAGCCAGCCCTCTTATCACCAGCAGCAACAACCAGCCGCGGATGGAGTTCTTTAAGAACTTCATCGCACGTAGACCCAACGGACTGATAGTTCTACAGAAAATGGCACAAATATGTAGTCAACTCTCAGAGACTCATATTGCGCCATTTACTCAGTTCAACTGCCTCTGATGCCCTCCGGCTCTGAACGAGGTACCCTGAGATGAGAGGCCGCCACAGTGTCTACGCAAGTAGCATCCCACACTAGGGCTTTATCTCTCCCAGGGACCAATGTCATACCGTTGGGTCTCTGCCATCGTCTCCAAATATTCCACAAGGCTCTAAAACCGAGGGAACATTTATAGAGACAAGAGCCCTTCGGATGACATCGTTCAAAGAACCGTGCCGTGAAAACCTATCAGCATTTTTCTTACAAGAAAGTCCGTGGAGCCCAAACTTGTCGACGCTGCTGCACAGGGGCACTGATGGGGTTGACAAATCGCCGCTCCAAATCGAATTCCTACAGCGATGGGTAAGCTTTCCCCATCAAGTAATGTACCGAGATTACTTCATGATAAAGCGTGTAACCAGTGACTAGATTCCTTAGTCGAAACAGCTAGAAGGCGTGCCTTATCTTGGTCACTATGGAAATTATGAAACAAATCTTTCTGCCCTCTGTACCAACGGAATATCCCACTGTTTTTGTTGGTTAACTTCAATGGAATATTTTCGCCGGGACAGAGCGTTTGCCATGTCTGCCCTGCCTCCATGCAAAGCACAGGTCTACTTTATTATTTAAAATTATGTTACATAAATTACTGACACTATGCACGGAAGCAAGGAAAGCAGGCAATGCAACGCTAGAAAGATTTCTCACACCAATACCACCAAATTTTATAGGTAAAGTAGCTTGAGTCCAGGCTGCTGTATTTGAAATTAAATTTAGAATTTTTCTATAGCTATTTTAAGATTATTATCAATATCTTTTAAAACATCCAACATTTCAGACTGGACTCGAGCGGAATAAGTATGTAAATCTAGGTACAAGGAGGCAATATTTTAAAATAGTAAGCGCAATGGGGGGGCTTAATTTATATAATTTATTAACGTGGTTTAAAAACTGATCAAATTTTGTTTTTAAAACAGGTTTAATACTATCGAAAAACAACAGGGCACCTATCAGGTATAGTGATTCCGTACTGACAGTTTTTTTCCTGGAGAAATATGATTGAAATTTTGAATTAAAGTGTCTCTGTGAGAAGTAGATAAATTATTGGAAAAAAATATTTCACATTTATTGCTATTTGGTTCAAGACCAATATTTTTAAAATTTCGAAAAATATAAGTAAGATCACTGAGGACGTCATCTGCTCTACCTCCCAGTGTACCGTCGTCCAGGTACCAGACATTCAGCTTGGATTTCAAATTTGAAATAATGGGTTGAATTCCCAAACTGAAAAGTGCTGGACCTAGTGGGTCACCCTGCTGAACACCGACTGCAGAATCAATAATATGGTTTTCGTAAAACAAGTTAGTATTTTGACTGTAACATTGCCAAACGTAGTGATAAATTTCGGGGGTATTGTTAGCCACTTCTTTCAGCAGGGTTACCCTATCGATAGAGTTAAAAGCATTCCTTAGGTCAACCTTCACAAGAACATCTGCATCAGAGTTTGTTAAAATGTACGCACTGAATGTACCGCCGCCTCACAGCCACCTCTAGTGCCAAAGCCTAGTTGAGTAAGCTGAAATTTTGTCTTAAGGTTAGATATTATGTGCCTGCAAGCTAATTTTGAAGTTAAGCGTCGAAATGTGGAACAAACGGCAATAGGACGGATACCGTTATCCTTTTTTTGAAGGCATAATCTTGCCCCATATAAGAATGGAATGAAATTTGGATTAACATTACCAGAAAGCATAAAGTTACATAATTTTGTAATGTCATTAAGTACTCCGCCGGCGTCACCGGCAGAAGCGCTTCAAGATCTTTAAGATGTTGAGGCGTAATTCCGTCAATGCCGCCAGCAGAGTCACTCGAAAATGACATAATTGCTTCTAAAGTGTGCACTACTATTGAAGTAGTGCACATATGGAAGAGTGAAATGATATACGAGTATAATCAACAATATCTGAATGAAAATTGAATTTTTGCTATAATAAATCTATTCCTTTATCTAGTAAAGGAGTAGATTTATTATAGCAAAAATCTATCCACAAATTACAAATATTTGTTTACTCGATCCGAACTAATAAAATATTTAAAATTGGAAATGGTAACTCAAGCTGCGCCAGATGCTCATAATAATTTGTAATTCAAATGACATTGCCACTGGTTGCTTTCTTAGCATGTTTTATTTATAATAGTAGACATGGGTTGGGGAGATGTATGATACTTTTTGTACACAACCTGTTGCATGTATCATACTAAAAACAAACCTAAAAAAACACAGGAATGTTTTTGACCATGATTGTAACAATTAAAGTTAAGCAATATACAGCTCCTTGGCTAACAAAAGAAATTAGAGATTTTTTGATAAAACCTTACCCAAGTCAATATTAGAAACTTTGTACTTTAAGCTTTAAGAGTGTTTGCATTTTCTCTTTACGACGAAGTTTGATGTATGCAAGTAGTTAAAGCCTAATATACGTTCTACTACTAGCCACAGATCTTTCCTGATTTCTGAGGAGTAAGCCATGTAGTGGAAGTTTAAGATAATTCACTACCCATATTATTCCGATGCGAAAGAGGGAATTGAAACAGGAGATAGGCAGCAGCATTTCCCTTATGACAACTCAAAGTAATAAAAACATAATATCAATGCAGACAAGCGGATAATTAGCTTAAATTGTAACTAATAATGTCAATAGTGCCGGCGAGAAACGAACTCGGGTTTGTATGGCTGTGAAATTTACGGCGAGCGCTTCGACCCTGAGCTATCAAGGGTGTTGGATATAATATTTTCCAGCAAGTATGATTTTCTACCTTCGCCACGCATAGCCCATTGATGGTCACAGTATCGCGTTTGCAGTTTGAACGCTGCTTTTTGTCATTGTAGATATTTTAGCTATTGAAGAAAAAAAATAAGTTTACCTCTTCTTACGTGGTTTTCCACATATACAAATGGTCTATGTCATCACTAACTAAATTACAATTACCTGGGTAGATTTATTACTTTTGTGGGGATTTTATTACATACTTACTTAGGTTTCCGTCTGGAACAAGCTCATTAGTTAGAGTATTTGCCAAGATAATCTTTTTCTGTTGGCCATTATTGTAAGTTATATACCCGCTTATAATGTTATATTAACTGTTTCAAATGGTACCAAACCTCAATTAAAACACCAATGAAACGCATTAAGATATACTGGGAAAAGCCTACAAAAAACAAGAAAAAATATTTCATCATCATCATCATCATTAAAACCCTTCCCTTCTTCCTGCTGAATATAGACCTCCCCCAAGGAATGCCACAATGCACAGTCCTGCATGTCTTACCAGGACGTCACTCTATCTAGTGGGAGGACGCCCTACACTTCATCTACCGGTACGAGGTTGCCACACGATACCTTTCTTTCCCATCGGTTGTCGGTTCTTCGAGCCATATGGCTGGCCTTGCCACTTCAGCTTACCAATCCGTTATGCTTTGTCGGTTACTCTGGTCCTACTGCGGATATCCTCATTTTACGTCTATCAGATAGAGAGAGAGTGAGAGAAACTTCGAGCATAGCCCTCTCAACCTTGAGCTTCCTCATACGGCCAGCAGTGAAGAACCACGGTCTTAGACCCATAAGCTATCACTGACAACAAATGTAAAAATATTTGATATCAGATAATTATTGAAACTGAAGATATGAATAAATTAAATTATTTTATTTAACAACGAACAAACGAACTTACATTCCACCTGATAGCAAATGGTTAATGTTATGTATGGACAACTGCAACCAACTTCAAACAAAGAAGGCTGCAGATGCGTTGTTGCTTCTAAGGACTAAGATGGCATGCCTCATATTACGTCTCTTAAATTAATTAATTTTAAAAATAAAAAACCACCTTTTCACCGTATGGTGGCGGCGTAAGAGAAATCATAACATAAATTTGTACCGTATCTGTTATAAGAGGTGACTATTTGAAAAACCTCATGTACCTCAAAGATAGCGATATGCCATCATTAATAATATGACAGATGTACGTACATACACAGACCGCTACGAGATAACTGGTAAATCAGCACGTTCGTTTACTCTATTCGTACAGTAAGACGTCGATTGGAAATTGTAGTAACAACAGAGTCAGCATTTTTATGTACGTTTCATATTAGCATCACATGTTTAATTGTATCTATGTGTATATCACTACAGAATATTATTGTCCACTGCTGAACACTGGGCTTCCCATAGATTGTCTCATAAGGAATATTTACCATACTTGCCGATTAACAGGCGGGTTACTCATCGCAGTTTTTCTTTTCAAGTTGTTATGAAGAAGACGCTGGTGCATCTCCTGGTTTCCGTCTGTCGCCTCTTGACACCCACGAAACGATTTGGGGTAGTTGATATACACCGCCACTACAAAGCCTACTTAATATGTACTTCTTTATTAAACGCGTTATGGCCAAGTTATGTATTTTCTTTAACCAAAATATAGGGACTTCAGATGAATTAGTCTCGAATCTTGGCTGAAATAGAATAAAATATTTATTTAGGTAAAATTAGACAAACAGATTTCGACCTAGATGGAATTGGTAAATATGGAAAAATATTAATATATAATACTTATGACGTGTGTAATTATTTGCAACAGAGTTTTTTTATAGGATAAGTGTGACAAACGAGCACACAGTCCACCTGATGGTAAGTGGTTGCTGTGACACAAAGACATCTATCCTCGATTACAAATCAAAATGCAAATGCGTTGTCACCCGTAAGGACTAAGATGGAACCCTCATTTCCAGTAAAGGGTCACCGGTTCTCTACACTCACCATACGAAACACAGCAGCGTTAAGCTGCTATTTTGCTAATATTCTGTGAGGCGTGGTCATTCCGCGGTCGAGCCGACCCGTTCGTGCTACAACTATACTACTAATATAGCTGCGGCATGGCTCTACCAAGTCGTTCACGAAAAACGTACAAATGTAAAATATATGGTGACCTAATCGATATTTGATGAGATGTCTTCGCAAGATATAATTTTAATTTCTCAGAAAAGCAAGATTACATTATTTCGTTCACAGCATAGAACGTGGTTAATTAGCACAGTTCAATCATTGAGCTCCAAAATGCGATTAACAATTTCAGCGGTCCCGGCTAAGCTACGGCGGCCCATCATAAATTGACAGCAATTTATGCGTCCCATTAATGTTCTATATTTAATTTGACATTCAGCTGCATTTATAACTAATAGTCAATACAAAATGTGTTTTTCTATTTAAAATCCATTATTGTGAATTATAATCCATTTTTTTGCAAAATTAGCTTATAGTCAGTCTCAGGTCTTAAACAAAGAAAGTTTCAAGAAAGAAGTCCGTGGAGAAAATTTGTGAAATTTAAGGACTCATTTCGTTACAAAGACTAAATTACTAGTGAATTACGTTTTTAATAAGACAAATAGTGTCTAGAACAAATGATATATACATTTTTATTCTGGACGATTAATTTTATTACATTTTTCCAAAAAATATATATTTTTGTTTATTATTTATCGTTAGGTATTATTAAAAGTGGTTAGTGAAGTGTTTATGACATTCTCTGGGAGAGTTCTATGTTCAGCAATCGACTTGTGAAGAGATATATTGATGAATAAATTAACTATTGAAGACTATAATAAAAACTAAAATTTAATTATCAAACAGTCCTACTCCACGCGGTATCGTGCCAAGAACTAGCTGCGTTTCCCCGCTGAATGGCTATACTTAGCCTTTGAGCGAGAAAGAGCCAGCCCTCTTATCACCAGCAGCAACAACCAGCCGCGGATGGGTTCCTTTAGAACTTCATGCGTAGACCCAACGGACTGATAGTCTCTACAGAAAATGGCACAAATATGTGGT
The DNA here is from genome assembly GCA_029286625.1 of Parnassius orleans. Taxonomy (NCBI): domain Eukaryota; kingdom Metazoa; phylum Arthropoda; class Insecta; order Lepidoptera; family Papilionidae; genus Parnassius; species Parnassius orleans. The sequence continues at coordinate 44,941 of JAGSMP010001149.1, forward strand.
CAACTCTGAGACTCATATTGCGCCATTACTCAGTTCAACTGCCTCTGATGCCCTCCGGCTCTGAACGAGGTACCCTGAGATGAGAGGCCGCCACAGTGTCTACGCAAGTAGCATCCCACACTAGGGCTTTATCTCTCCCCAAAGGACCAATGTCATACCGTTGGGTCTCCTGCCATCGTCTCCAAATATTCCACAAGGCTCTAAAACCGAGGGAACATTTATAGAGACAAGAGCCTTCGGATGACATCGTTCAAAGAACCGTGCCGTGAAAACCTATCAGCATTTTTCTTACAAGAAAGTCCGTGCCCAAACTTGTCGACGCTGCTGCCACAGGGGCACTGATGGGGTTGACAAATCGCCGCTCCAAATCGAATTCCTAGCGATGGGTAACTTTCCCCATCAAGTAATGTACCGAGATTACTTCATGATAAAGCGTGTAACCAGTGACTAGATTCCTTAGTCGAAACAGCTAGAAGGCGTGCCTTATCTTGGTCACTATGGAAATTATGAAACAAATCTTTCTGCCCTCTGTACCAACGGAATATCCCACTGTTTTTGTTGGTTAACTTCCAATGGAATATTTTCCTTGGGACAGAGCGTTTGCCATGTCTGCCCTGCCTCCGTAGCAAGCACAGGTCTACTTTATTATTTAAATTATGTTACATAAATTACTGACACTATGCACGGAAGCAAGGAAAGCAGGCAATGCAACGCTAGAAAGATTTCTCACACCAATACCAAATTTTATAGGTAAAGTAGCTTGAGTCCAGGCTGCTGTATTTGAAATTAAATTTAGAATTTTTCTATAGCTATTTTAAGATTATTATCAATATCTTTAAAACATCCGAACATTTCAGACTGGACTCGAGCGGATTAAGTATGTAAATCTAGGTACAAAGGAGACAATATTTTAAGATAGTAAGCGCAATGTGGGGGCTTAATTTATACAATTTATTAACGTGGTTTAAAAACTGATCAAATTTTGTTTTTAAAACAGGTTTAATACTAACAAAAACAACAGGGCACCTATCAGGTATAGTGATTCCGTATTGACAGTTTTATTCCTGGAGAAATATGATTGAAATTTTGAATTAAAGTGTCTCTGTGAGAAGTAGATATATTATTGGAAAGAAATATTTCACATTTATTGCTATTTGGTTCAAGACCAATATTTTTAAAATTTCGAAAAATATAAGTAAGATCACTGAGGACGTCATCTGCTCTACCTCCCAGTGTATCGTCGTCCAGGTACCAGAAATTCAGCTTGTTTCAAATTTGAAATAATGTGTTGAATTCCCAAACTGAAAAGTGCTGGACCTATGGGGTCACCCTGCTGAACACCGACTGCAGAATCAATAATATGGTTTTCGTAAACAAGTTAGTATTTTGACTGTAACATTGCCAAACGTAGTGATAAATTTCAGGGGTATTGTTAGCCACTTCTTTCAGCAGGGTTACCCTATCGATAGAGTTAAAAGCATTCCTTAGGCCAACCTTCACAAGAACATCTGCATCAGAGTTTGTTAAAAATGTACACACTGAATGTGCCGCCTCTACAGCCACCTCTAGTGCCAAAGCCTAGTTGAGTAAGCTGAAATTTTGTCTTAGGTTAGATATTATGTGCCTGCAAGCTAATTTTGAAGTTAAGCGTCGAAATGTGGAACAAACGGCAATAGGACGGATACCGTTATCCTTTTTTTGAAGGCATAATCTTGCCCCATATAAGAATGGAATGAAATTTGGATTAACATTACCAGAAAGCATAAAGTTACATAATTTTGTAATGTCATTAAAGTACTCCATGGCGTCACCGGCAGAAGCGCTTACAAGATCTTTAAGATGTTGAGGTAATTCCGTCAATGCCGCCAGCAGAGTCACTCGAAAATGACATAATTGCTAAAGTGTGCTACTATTGGTAGTGCACATATGGAAAAGAAGAAATGATATAATCTGCAATATCTGAATGAAAATTGAATTTTTGCAGTAATAAATCTATTCCTTTACTAGAAATCTATCCATAAATTCAAACATTTGTTTACTCGATCCGAACTAATAAAATATTTAGAATTGGAAATGGTAACTCAAGCTGCGCCAGATGCTCATAATAATTTGTAATTCAAATGACATTACCACTGGTTGCTTTCTTAGCATGTTTTATTTATAATAGTAGATATGGCTTGGAGATGTATAATACTTTTCGTACACAACCTGTTGCATGTATCATACTAAATACAAACCTAAAAACACATGAATGTTTTTGACCATGATTGTAACCAATTAAAGTTAAGCAATATACAGCTCCTTGGCTAACAAAAGAAATTAGAGATTTTTTTTTAAACCTTACCCAAGTCAATATTAGAAACTTTGTACTTTAAGCTTTAAGTGTTTGCATTTTCTCTTTACGACGAAGTTTGATGTATGCAAGTAGTTAAAGCCTAATATACGTTCTACTACTAGCCACAGATCTTTCCTGATTTCTGAGGAGTAAGCCATGTAGTGGAAGTTTAAGATAATTCACTACCCATATTATTCCGATGCGAAAGAGGTTGAAACAGGAGATAGGCAGCAGCATTTCCCTTATGACAACTCAAAGTAATAAAAACATAATATCAATGGGAGCAAGCGGATAATTAGCTTAAATTGTAACTAATAATGTCAATAGTGCCGGCGAGAAACGAACTCGGGTTTGTATGGCTGTGAAATTTACGGCGAGCGCTTCGACCCTGAGCTATCAAGGTGTTGGATATAATATTTTCCAGCAAGTATGATTTTCTACCTTCGCCACGCAAAGCCCATTGATGGTCACAGTATCACGTTTGCAATTTGAACGCTGCTTTTGTCATTGTAGATATTTTAGCTACTGAAGAAAAGAAATAAGTTTACCTCCTCTTACGTGGTTTTCCATATACAAATGTTCTATGTCATCACTAACTAAATTACAATTACCTGGGTAGATTTATTACTGGGATTTTTATTACATACTTAGGTTTCCGTCTGGAACAAGCTCATTAGTTAGAGTATTTGCCAAGATAATCTTTTCTGTTGGCCATTATTGTAAGTTATATACCCGCTTATAATGTTTTATTAACTGTTTCAAATGGTACCAAACCTCAATTAAAACACCAATGAAACGCATTAAGATATCCTGGGAAAGAGCCTACAAAAACAAAAAAATTTCTTCATCATCATCATCATCATTAAGCCCTTCCCTTCTTCCTGCTGAATATAGGCCTCCCCAAAGGAATGCCACAATGCACAGTCCTGCATGTCTTACCAGGTCGTCACTCTATCTAGTGGGAGGACGCCTACACTTCATCTAACGGTACGAGGTTGCCACGATACCTTTCTTTCTCATCGGTTGTCGGTTCTTCGAGCCATATGGCTGGCCTTGCCACTTCAGCTTACCAATCCGTTATGCTTTGTCGGTTACTCTGGTCCTACTGCGGATATCCTCATTTTACGTCTATCAGATAGAGAGTGAGAGAAACTTCGAGCATAGCCCTCTCAACCTTGAGCTTCCTCATACGGCCAGCAGTGAAGAACCACGGTCTTAGACCCATAAGCTATCACTGACAACAAATGTAAAAATATTTGATATCAGATAATTATTGAAACTGAAGATATGAATAAATTAAATTATTTTATTTAACAACGAACAAACGAACTTACATTCCACCTGATAGCAAATGGTTAATGTTATGTGGACAACTGCAACCAACTTCAAACAAGAAGGCTGCAGATGCGTTGTTGCTTCTAAGGACTAAGATGGCATGCCTCATATTACGTCTCTTAAATTAATTAATTTAAAATAAAAAAAGAAAACCACCTTTTCACCGTATGGTGGCGGCGTAAGAGAAATCATAACATAAATTTGTACCGTAGGTGTTATAAGAGGTGACTATTTGAAAAACCTCATGTACCTCAAAGATAGCGATATGCCATCATTAATAATATGACAGATGTACGTACATACACAGACCGCTACGAGATAACTGGTAAATCAGCACGTTCGTTTACTCTATTCGTACAGTAAGACGTCGATTGAAATTGTAGTAACAACAGAGTCAGCATTTTTATGTACGTTTCATATTAGCATCACATGTTTAATTGTATCTATGTGTATATCACTACAGAATATTATTGTCCACTGCTGAACACTGGGCTTCCCATAGATTGTCTCATAAGGAATATTTACCATACTTGCCACGATTAACAGGCGGGTTACTCATCGCAGTTTTTCTTTTCAAGTTGTTATGAAGAAGACGCTTGCACATCTCCTGGTTTCCGTCTGTCGCCTCTTGACACCCACGAAACGATTTGGGGTAGTGGCTCTTCTTACACCGCCACTACATGATCTTTGTATGAATGTAATGGAATTTTTAATTAAATTTTCATTCTCTTCCTAACGTTTGAATGATCTGATGAATTTTGCAGAGGTATTAAAACCGATGACAATACAATAATTCCATGACTATGCCTGTACCTAGTATTTTAAATAGGATCATCAAATCTCATGAACACCGCGTGTTATTTAAATAATATTTAACTCTAATAGTATTTCTATTAGCTTTATTAAATCTATATAAAGTATAAACAGTAGTTTACGGTGTATGAGTGCAAATGTTTAAAAACCGCAAGAATCAGATACCAGATAACTAATAGACAGGCATTCGAGCTTAGTCCTCAGAGATCACACAGGTTGATTAGTAATCAAGAGAGTTCTGTGTCTATGGTCCCAGCATTCAATTACCATTAGGCGCGTGCTACCTTCTCACCGTTACTTCTACAAATGAATCTCTCATTTTTCTAAAATTTTTAAAGAAATTTGACTTATCTTCGCAGAGATCAACAAATTACAAAAGTAGTCGTACATTATTCCTCATATCCTGATAGTAGTGTGTGTATCCTTGAACTTCATTTAAGGTCGTTAACGTTCAATCTATTAACGCGTTCGTGTACTCTCGATTACCGCTACCGTTATATGCTGTTAGAGTCCACTGCTGAACATAGGCCTCCCCATAGATTGTCTCATAGGATATGCCATAGCTTCCACGCATGGCATGCGGGATGGCAAACACAGTTTGTTTTATTTTTAGTCGTTATTAAGAGACGCCGCTGCCCATCTCTGATTTGTTTCCTCTGTCATATTACGACACCCACGGGATGATATGGGGATATTCTTACATCACCACTACACGGTAAACGCGTTCTCTCACACATAATTATTTTGTGTTACTTATTTTATAATACCGTTATCTTTCAGTTTTTCGACATGAGCCTATTTTGAGAGGTTATTGAGGTTCTATGGGCAGCTGTACACATCATCGTTGGAGCCACACGCAAGTGTGCGAGTAACGATCAAGAACAAGTCTTATCCGACACTACTCCGATGATATCCCGGACGTCAGTCTGAGCGAGATTAGAATGGCTGTCCAGAACCTTAAAACGGCGGGGCCCAGGCGAGGATGGAATTACAGTGGAGCTTCTGAAAGCGGGTGTAAACCTGTACTTGAAGTACTTCAGAAGCTCTTTAATTCCGTCCTCCATGGTGGGACTTCTCCCGAGGCGTGGAGCAGTGCGGTGGTCTTGTTCTTCAAGAAAGCCGACAATGCTCTCTTGAAGAACTACAGACTACAGATTTCGCTTCTAAGCCGCGTCTATGTGCTGTTTTGAGAGTCATTACGAACCTCCTCGCACGCAGACTCAACGACTTTCAGCCTCCCGAACAAACTGGTTTCGAAAAGACTTTAGTACCATAGACCACACGTACCCTTCGGCAAATTGTACAGAAGACCGAAGAGTACAATCTGCCATCTCGCCTTGCGTATGTGGACTATAGGGAAGCCTTTTATTCCGTCGAAATTTGGGCGGTGCTACAGTTCCTTCAGCGGAACAAATTGACTGTCGGTATATCGAAGTGTTGAAGTGTTTGACGTTATATCCCGAAACTTTTCACCGCTGCATTGGAGGAGGTTTCAAGCCACTGGACTGGAAAGGATACGGTATTAAAAGCAATGGAGGGTACATCACTCACCTTCGATTTGCCGACGATATAGTCTTTATGGCAGAATCGCAGGAGGACCTAACATTATGCTCAATGACCTCAATATTGCTTCCAACGGATAGGTCTTAAGATGAACATGGACAAAACAAAGATCATGTGTAACGTCCATGTCACACCTATGCTGGTAGTTGTCAGGAGCACTTAGCTCAAGTTGTTGACGAGTATGTTTACCTGAGACAAATAGTCCGACTAGGCAAGACCAACTGCAACCGAGAGGACAATCAACGGATTCAACTCGGCTGATATACTTCAAAACTTGAAAACGACATTGTACACCCAACCAACTTAAAGATCTGAGACGTGGTCCTTCTTCACTGCTGGCCGTATGAGGAAGCTCAAGGTCGCTCAGCTAACTATGTACTATGGATATAAAATGTATGTATATGATGTAAACGTGATGGAGACAACAGGTATTTTAAAGGATGTTTTTAATTGCTGTTGAGACAAATTTATGAAACAGAATTTACACAATTTAAAATGTATTTTTATCAAAATGCTTATATAATATATATATTATATTTTAGCTTTTTGCTTAAGAACTTGTGAAACAATATATTTACATAATGAATACATTGAAAACTAAAAAGCACTTTGCTGTTTATTTTAGTGTTTATTTAATTAACAGAAACAGGAACAGAAAATCAAATATTTATTCAAATACTAATTGAAAGTCACTCTTTGGTTTAATTACCACTGATTCGAAAAACCTCTGTCTTGGGAAAAACCAGCAAGAAACCAGCGGGACTTTAAAAACAGCTGGTTACATTCATGTATGTTACACAATTAAAAACAAAAAACAAATTACAAATAGCTTGGTAGCGATGACCTCATTCCCAGGGGTTATATTATATTAATGTCTTCCTTTCGGGATCGAGAATATACCAGTAACATAACGGATAGGCCGTATGAGGTTGCCAATTTCCGAAATACTCCGACTAGAAACTACTGGAATTGCCTCGGAAAATGCGCTCGTTTGCTTAAGGGTGATATATGTAGCATAAAATTGACTAAGAACTAATTCTTAACAAATTTATAAGTATTATCAATGATAGATTTTGCCCTTGGAATAATTTTGGCAGAAACAATTCTTCGTTTGAATAATTTAAGACAATTAAATATTTTCTTTAAATTTAAATTTTTTGCAGCAGCGCAAAAAAATGATATTGAGTTCGGAGAGTGTAATTTATTTTATATTACTTTGTTATTATATAGGGCTTCGCTGCAGCTACATTAATATACTTGTAGCACAAATGAGTAGACTAGACCGAGGAAGGACCACGCTCTCACAAAATACCAACGTAAAATAGCAGCTTAACACTGCTGTATTTCATATGGTGAGTGTAATCAAACGGAGACCCTTTTAACTGGAAACGAGGCATTTCATCTTAGTCCTTAGGGGTGACAACGCATTCTACATTTTGATTCTTAATTGAGGATAGATGTAGATGTCTTTGGGCCACAGCATTCACTTACCATCAGGTGGAATGTGTGCTCATTTGTTACCCTTATTCTATTGAAAAAAAAAGTTACAAATTCCAGTGCCTAAATGTTGTTTAAATAATTATAAGAGAAATGTATGTGGTCGGAGGGAACATATCAATCAGAAAAGTGAAATTATCAGCAGACCTGACAACGCCGCTAAGGCTATATAAGGCTTAAGATTAGAAAAACATGACATTCTAGGTACATAAAAGCAATTCTTACTCCTCAGAAACTTTACTCGCTTTGCTCTAGGTAAGTTGAGTAAGAAATAAGGCTTGTTAAATAATATAATAAAAAAAAAAATATGTTTATAATAAGTTATTTATGGTTGTATTTATTTTTATTTTAACTATAGGAAAATGTTTAACATTTCCATTTAGATCAGTCGGGATCAAATCCAGTTCGTAAAAGAAGCTATCGTTGAATGTGTGAATGTTTTACTGCAGGCAGGCTCCAAATGGGACGATGCTAAGTATGATGCGTAGATTTAACGCTTCTAAACCAAAAACGTGTCTCTTTACCGCAAAAAGAAACCAGCTCTAAGCTGCATCATTGAAATACACCAGCTACCTTCAGTAATTGTGTGTTGAACCTAGAACCTAGAGTTTAACGCCAAAGCTGCTGCAAAAATCGTTGGTGTCCCTGCAAAGTTGCGGCGGTAGTTTATACCGGGACTGCTGCCATATATGCTGGTCCTGGATAATGCCACCTAGGACATTTGGAACAAATGGAATAATGTATTAAGAGACTTATAAATGACCTCAATTTAGTTAATGTCAATCTTAACAGTCTCGAGCACTGTAAAATACCCTCAACTTCGGAGTGTATATCTTCTACCACTGTGTAACCTACTTGACTGGAAAGGATACGGTATTAACGTCAATGGCGATTACATCACTCACCTTCGATTTTCTGACGATATAGTCCTTACTGAAGAACCGCTGGAGGACCTAAGCACTATGCTTAATGACCTCAATAGTGTCTCCCAACGGATAGGTCTTACGATGAAATTGGACAAAAGTCATGTGTAACGTCCGTGTCACACCTATGTCGGTAGTTGTTGGGAGCACTAAGCTCGAAGTTGTTGACAGTATATTTACCTGGGACAAATAGTCTGACTAGGTAAGTCCAACTTCGATCGAGAGGTCAATTGACGTATTTAACTCGGCTGGGCAGCGTTCGGAGACTACGACTCATCTTCTCGTCAGGCATACCTCAAAACCTCAAAACAAGATTGTTCAACCAGTGCGTGTTGCCAGTGATGACCTATGGATCTAATACGTTTTATTTCACTGCTGGCCGTATGAGGAACCTCAAGGTCGCTCAGCGAGCTATGGAGAGGGCTATGCTCTGGGTTTCTCTGCGTGATAGACTTAAAAACGAGGATATCCGCAGTAGAATCAGAGTAACCGACATAGCACAACGGATTAGTAAGCTGAAGTGGCAATGGGTCGGTCATATAGCTCGAAGAACCGACAACCGATGGGGAAGAAAGGTTCTCGAGAGGCAGCCTCATACCGGCAGGCGTCCCTCACTAGACGATGACGACCTGGTAAGACATGCAGGAAGTCAATGGATGCAGATGGCTCGGGACCGTGCTTTTTGGCATTCCTTGGGGGAGGCCTATGTTCAGCAGTGGATTTGTGAAGGACTGTAATGATGATAATGATGACTGTGCAACCAAACGCTAGGGGCTAATCCTTTGTTGTCGACATACCACGCATTTGAACTAAACGGTTTGCTTTGAATTTCTTTATGCGAACAACAAAGGGATCCGAAATGTGATGTTGAATTACAAGACTGTTTACTTGTTAATAACAAGCAAAAAATATACAAGTATGCCAAAATAGTAAAATTTGTTACCTAGCTTAAGGCTTATATTGCTCGTTCTGAATTTACTTTTAAGTACTTTTAAAAAGGGCGTCAGGTGACGAAATTAAGTGGACCAGACGAGAAACTCAATTTTGTAGCCTCCTTTAAAAATTATTCTCGAAAGTAAACAAAATGTGTAAATAGCAATCATAAGGGACAATGTTGACATTATAAATTCCAATGTGAACCATTTCGTATTTACATTTACAGAAGCATACACTTGATTAATTTAATTATGACATAAAATTAATTTTACGGATTTTATCGCCTTTAATTTTAACTTTTTTTTTAATTTAAAATTTTAGCTTCTTTAATTTTTTTGTGTTTGCGTTAAATTTTAACTTCTTTAATTCCTGACGTTTCGTGCACTTTACAGCATCCATGATCACGGGAAGACTGAGGTATTTGATGTCCCGATGTCATGTTATAGTTAACGAAGGTGACCTTCAACTTTTAATTATTAATTTTTGGTCCGGTCCGGTCTACGCAGAACGAGCTTACAGTATCTTGAAGTCTTGCAGTAGTATGCTTGGGTTTGGATTTAATTTTATTAATTATGAGATCCCAAGCAGATGGTATTTTTTAATAGGAGAGGGGGCAAACGAGCATACGGCTAACCTGATGGTAAGTGGCAACTGCCGCCCATGAACAACTGCAACACCAGGAGAATTGCAGGTGCGTTGCCGGCCTCTTAGAAAGGAGTAAGCACTTTTCTTGAAGGTCCTTAAGTCATACCGATCCGGAAAAATTGCTGGTGAAAAACTAATCCTCAAAGAGGTCGTACGAGGAAGAAGACTCCCAGTAAAAATTACAGTGGTGTAACAACAAGCATCCAGATGGTGTGGATGGTATCGGAAGTTTTGTCACATGCGTTCGTGAAATTTGGCGGCTGTGAAATTGTTCGTGAAATTTCGAACCAGGGAGTGCTCTGAGGAATTTTCGTGAAATTTCGAACAATTCCTCAGAGCACTCTGTGAATAATGCGAAAATGCAAAGTGATGCAACATATCTTCACAGCGCCACTGAATCGAGCCGATCGGAGGGACTCGGTCGTCGACGATCTGCGCTGGTCAGTCAAGCAACCGCTCTGCGCTGGATGCGGTCAAGTTTAGGAGTTAGCACTGGGGCGCCCAAGTCCAGAGGCGGGAACAGTATTCCATGGGGTCGAATCTGCACCTTGTCAAGTCGCAGGCGGTGTGCCGGCATGAAATACTCCCGCTGTACTGAACACGCCAATCTTTTTAGAGGCCAATTTGGCCTTCTCTTCCAAGAGATCACGAAACAGCACATCATTCGATATGTTGACACCGAGGATTCCGATACTGGCTGAGGAAACAAAGTGCCTTGAAACTGAATAGATACGACAAAGGGTTCTTTTAAGCGGTAAACGCACAAACTTATATCTTCTGGGATTAAACTGGACTAGATTTAGTCGCCTCAATTCTGACTTTGTTCATCAAAGACTCGACTTCAGATACAAGTTTGTTCTGGTACTCGGCGACGTTTTCTCGAGAAATATTGGCACGGCCAGTGTAAAACATCACCAGTGCTGTCATCTGCATTAATGACAGCGGCAACATATCATTGATATGCAGAAAACAGTGTTGGTGATAGTACGCAGCCTTGTGGAACACCAGCATTAATAGGCTTGTAATCGGAGCATGCAACGTCTACTACGATCTTGATGCTCCGATCAGCAATGAAGCTGGTGATCCAATTGCTATTTCGGGAAGCCCTTGGAAGGGCTTCGAAAGAAGCGCTTTCTGCTAAACCAGATCGAAGGCCTTCGCTAAGTCCAAACTTACTTAACTTAAGGTACCTCATGAGCTGGCAGTTTATAATTGTTTCCATTATTTTGGAGAACAAAGAGGTTTTAGCGATAGGCCTGTAGTTGGGTGGATCTGAGCGGTCACCTTTTTAGGAATCAGCTGCACCAAAGCTGTCTTCCATGAGTTCGGGACTACGCCTAGGGAGTAGGAGTACCGAAAAACTCGTTAGAACCGGTGCCAACTCTGGAGCACACGTCCTCAGCACAATTGGGGTTCCATCAGGCTCACTCGACTTGTGTATGTCCAGGAGAGGAGTGCTACAGGCTGAGCGCTATGTGAACCGCACATCTGGCATAGAGCACTCACACGCGGGATTATCGGCGGTGAGTTTTCGCCATAATCGAGTCGAGTTGGATGCAAAGAAAGAGCCTAGCTGATTGGCTTTCTCCTTTGCGGCATGGGCCAGTGATTCGTCCTCCCTGTGCAGAGATTAAAGAGATGGCTGACAGAAGTTACCGTGGACAGCCTTGGCGAGAGACCAGAATGCATGGGTTCCCGAAGGAAGGCCAACTAGTTTCTCGCCAATTCTGCCGATGTGCTCTGACGTTGCCTTGGTAGTGACTCTTTTGAAGGACCTGGAGGCGGAATAATACTTCTTTTTACAGGCCCGGTAGCACTCTTGCTTATAAAGTGATGCTATTTTACAGGAGCGACCAAATCACGGGCAACTCCGACGGGCACCACAGAAGAAGGAATAATAAGTTCCATACCTTGAAGTAGCACATCAGCGACAGAATTAGCAAAAAATGGATATTACCCAGCCATCTTCTTTATTGAAATTAGGATGTTCTTTTTAATTTCAATAGCCTCCCGAATCATCCTTGGTAGGAATCGGTGTTTTTTGCGAGGATTTTTGTCTATCAAATCTGATATAATGGTTGGGACGTTCCTGAATATGGTGACATACTGCAGACTTCCCGGAGCGTCGGTGCTTCACATCAGCGATATATTCTTTCACGCATAACCATGCTGTAAAGTGTCCGAAACGACAGGTTAAAAGGTAAAAAGTTGAAATTAAACGCAAAATTCGTAAAATTGGTTTTATTCCATGTGTAGTATCTTCTAGTATAATATATAATCTTTATTAGATTAATGTACTTAATTTGATTTTAGAGGACAATTTATTAACGGACAACGTTTTAATCATTTGACTTAATTTCGAGAAAAAAAAAAAAACGCACGCCGCAGCGTGGCCGAACTACGTAAAAATGCCAATTTCACACACAGGAACGTGTACTCGTAATCATTTATTTTTTAGACATACTTGTTTCCAGACGACGTTTCCCTTCACTACCGAGCTCATGGAATATTAGCACTTTTTGCAATGATCATTTTCATTGGTGCACTTAGCTTTCGAGCTACTACGGTTAAAACAAGAATAATTTAAAAATAAATAATAAACAATTTTAAAATAATAATAATAATAATAAATTAAAAGACCGTGTAATACGGTGTAAAATATCCACTACCCCATATTGTTCCGTGAGCTGAGATTGGCAGCAGCGCCTTCTTAATAACAACTAAAAAAAAAAACTGCAGTCGCCACCCCACCAGAAGCGTGCAGCTTCACAACAATTAATATAATTTGATACAATCTATGCGAAGGCCTAAGTTTAGCAGTGACATTGATAGGCGGTAATGAATGAATGAAATTAAAGGTTAAAAATGATGCCGAACCGTGACTAAAATGGATAATATGATTTACTTTAGTTAAAACCTCATGTACAGCTGAGAGTTATATATACGTGTTTTTTTCAAGTTATAGTCCGGTTTTGATATTACTTCTGCATGCTTTTAATATTATTTCTGTATGTTAACTAATTTTCATTTCTCTTTGTTAAAAATTCATCATTTTGGCAATGCTGCTGCAATACATTGTTATATTATTAAAACTTATTAACACCCTGTTTTATTCGATTCAAAATACTATAAACAATAATGATAATGATCCTTTTTTTTCTTTTAGGTATTTATTACCCTTTATTTTTTAGGAATTTCTTATGTATCATGGAGGCGTTTACATAAATTGCACACGGACATTCTTACCCGAAACCATTATTTATAGGCCATACAAATAGTTTTTCCGTGTGTAATTCTAACCCGAGACTCGCAGCTCTGCAACCAAACGTTTAGCCCCTGCACTGGGTACTGAGCCGTTGAAAAAGGAATAAAAAGAAGGAATTACTGTTTGAGTATGACCTACAAATGATAGTTCTCGGTCTGGGTCACAGCTCCCACACGTACTATGTCGAACATTTCTAGTTTGCGAGTAATATTCAATAAAAATAGAAATTTATAATATACTAGCTGGTCCCGGCGCGTTGCTGCCGCAGAATAAATAATTGTGGAAATATTGTTTAAAATTTGGAAGAGTTGTATTGTTTAATTAGTAATTATAATACATCCATTGAAATTGTATGTTATATGACTTTCAAATAATAATAATGTAATAATTAATAATGTAAGTTAATTGTACTATGCCAATAACCTTCGCGCAAGTGCAAGCAATAAGTTCACAAAGTTTTAGAGCAATCTGATGAACGGTATGGCAGCGCATAAAATACGAAGAAACAAATATTAATTTTTATATATTAGACTAATCAAGTTAAGTATTCCTTTAATTTTCACGAATATTGGTGTATGTTATATAATTTAAACTATATTATACTTAAATAATATTACACTGAGGGAGCATGCGTAACCTTTTAAACTGGAATTACAAATGTTAAGTGAAATAATCATGATCGAACTTATTAGGTATTCTAACGACACTGACACCAGTTGCTTTTGCAATATGCCACGACGAAGTTTATTTCTGTTACACAAGTGCTTGTAAGGTATCTAATTTAATGAACATGAAATTTGCCCGAATTAAAACAAGGTAACTGAGAACAATTTAGTACTAGTTTTAAAGCTTGTCATAAATTAATTAATTTTATCGGAATGAATTAATTTCTCAGGAGTGTTGTGCCCAGGCCCAGCAATTTTATTTATTGCTTTGCCATAGTAAAAGCAAGTTTCTCCCCTTACGGGGTAATCTATGGTCTGTGTTCATTAGTGGACATTGATAGGCTACAAAGATGATGATGGTGATGGTGATGATGATTCACTTCATCGCCTTCATCTAGTGGCGGACCACCCCACACTTCGCCTACCGATACGAGGCTACAACTCGAGAACCTTTCTTCTCCATCGGTTGTCGGTTCTTCGAGCTATATGGCTGGCCTTTTGCCATTTCAGCTTACTTATCCGTTGGGTTATGTCAGTTACTCTGGTTCTACTGCAGATATCTTCATTTCTAAGTTTATCAAGCAGAGAAACACTGAGCATAGCCCTCTCCATAGCTTACTGAGCGACCGTGAACTTCCCCATACGGCCAGGAGTGAAGGACCACGTCTCAGATCCATAAGTCATCACTGGCAACATGCACTGTTTGTACAATCTTGTTTTCAGATTATGCGGTATATCTGACAAGAAGATGTGTCCTAATCTCTCAAACGCTAACTAACCCGAAACTAACCCGTGGTACATATCATATAATAATGTGGGACTTTATACGCTATTAAAACAAAGTCCTAGAAAATATACAATGTTTATCGACTACCAAGTTTAAATATTTTATTAAACAAAAACTGTATATAAAGGGTTATTATAATATAAATGAATACATAGTAACCGCTGGGAATGAGGTGGTCACTTCCAAGCTGTTGTTTAAATATTGTGTTTTCTAAGTAGATTGTACAATCTGTGTCTTATTGTATAATTTTACTTTGAAAAAAGTCCCGCTGGGTTTCTTGTTGGTTCTTCCTGGGAAAGAGATTATCTCCGAACCAGTGTTTAAAGTAAAAAATTACTTAGAATAAGCAAAACTTGTAATCTATATACAATAAAAAAAATTCACTTCTATTATATTCTATACTGTTATGTCTGCCTCGTTGGTTTAGTGGTTGTAGTAGTGCGACTGCTGATCATGAGGTCCTGGGTTCGAATCCCGGGTCGGGCAAAAAAATCAGTTATTGAGCTTTTCCATCAAGAAATTCTCAGTAGCTGCCCGGAGTCAGGAAGTTGGCGGTGTCTCACCCCCGTGCCTCGGAAAGCACGTTAAGCCGTTGATCCTACGCCTGATCTCTTTCCGGTCGTGTCGGTTTACCGTCCCATCGGACTATGAGAGTGAGGGAATAGAAAGTGCACCTGTGTTTGCGCATGCACTTGGGCACTATAATCCTGTCCTGCGCCGATGGCTAGTCTCCATTGAGGCAGGCAGCCGTGACCGAAATTCGGTTTGAGGATTATTATTATTATGTGGGTATCTATATAGTTTTCTCATCTGGTTGGGCTGTATAAATATATAATTGTAAATAAAATGATAAACATACATAAATATCAATAAAATAAAAAAAATACATAAAAATTACATAAATCAATAAAATACCCAACCAGATTATTATTATTTGGGATATTTATAAAATATTCTCATTTGGTTGGGCTGAATAAATATATAAAAGAAATATAGTAAATAAATATACATAAATATATATGTATATATATTAAATATACTAACACAAATAATACATAAATAAATAAAACCCAATGATGAAAGCCTCGACAGAGAGACCAAACGGCCGAGGATGAGGAAAGGAAAAGAAACCGGCGGACGATGCGGGCGGTGTCGAGGAGCACCGCCTTCTGCATTTGAGCACGGAGCGGTCCTTCACGAGTCCCAGTCGTCTCAGATGACCGGAGGCTGACCGGGATTATCCCGTTCATTATTATTATTATTATACTGTTGTGGCTATACTACTCTCGTTGACTAAGGATAGAGGTAACATTTTTTAAATATATAACCAAACAGCATAATTTTATTTCCACATTTATTAGTATTCGGAAAAAAGTGTATTCCAATAAAAGTAGTCACATAGCACTAAATATCAAATACTCTCTATTCATAGTATTATGCAAAGCTTTAAGCGCTTTCCCCCACACGTCTGCATAAAGCGATTTCGTCGATGCCTCATATTTTGTGTGAATGCTAGCAAGCTTTTAACGTGAATGAAGATAAAATACATGTAATAATCTTTACAAATAAAGTAATTTATAAATGTTAGAATAAAAATACATGATAAAATAGTGACTGATATTAGGTGTTTAAGTGTTATTTGGTACATATCCGATTCGTGGGTTCACGAATCGGATATGTATAATAACAAGTTTTGTTTAAGTTGGTGTACTTCGGCGGTCAGCAGCGCGCATCACTTCCGTGTCTTTGCTAGTTTCGCACTTGGGTGGGGAGGGTAAGCGACGCAAATGATTACTGATAATTTAATTTTAATTATCCTTTGATAAATTTATCTAATGTACAGTTGGACAAACATGTCAAATAGTTTTATATATAAAGTATATTTTAAGATGTCGGCATTAAGATAGACCGCCTGCACCGCGAATTGACAATAGTCTTACTGCTTTTCGCTAGAAATTTAACGTGCCTTGTAAATTGTTGCTAATTTTGGCACCATTGTTCATTTAAGATTTCGCTAATTGTGAAATATACAATAAACCCGTGTACGGAGGCTGTATTATTTGGGTGAGCAAATCACCCCCCTACACATACCACAGGCAAAAACTGAATCTTGATTTGATGAATTTGAACCACTACCATACAAATATAAAATTTAATAAAATATAAAATATCACAATTTTTATGTCAAATTTACAAATAATAAAATTGTATAGTAGTGCTGCTATGTCTATCCGATTACAGAACAAGAGCCAGAAATCTATCCAATTTCAGAGAAGTATTACACAGGTTGATGTTATATCCCCGAAACTGTATTGATGAACTGCTCCTAAACAGCTCTAGACTGGTGGATACGGTGTTTGATGTTAACATCAATGGCAAATAGCAACAGTTTGCCGACGATATGGTTATTGTAGCAGAATTTCCGGAGGACCTTAGCACGATGCTCAATGACCTCAGTAGCGTTTCAACAGGTAGATCTTAGGATGAACATAAACAAAACAAAAATGCGCATAACGTAAGCTAATCCGGTAGTTGGTGGTAACACTACGCTCGAAGTTGTCGACAAGGTGGGTCAAAATGTCCAATTAGGTAAGTTCGACTTCGAAAAAAGTCAACCGACGAATCTATCTCAGCTAGACTGCGTTCGGGAAACCTCGATAAATCTTTTGATATTCTGACATTCCTTAGAATCTTAAGACGAAATTTTTTACACTTTCGTCTTGTACATACAACACAAATTCATCAACATAGTGCGTGTTTCCAGGGATTACTTATGGAATTGAAACGTGGTCCTTTACTACTGGCCATATGACGGAACTTAGAGTCACTCAGCGTTGCAATGGATAGTGCTATGCTCGAAATTTCTCGCGGGATAAATACCCTTACGAGGATATCCGCAGAAGAACAAGAGTAAATAACTTTTTTATAGGATAGGGTGACAAACGAGCACACAGTCCACCTGATATGTTGTATGTACAAGACGATTTGTGACCCATAGACATCTACATCTATCCTCAATAAAGAATCAAAATGCAGATGCGTTGTCACCCGTGAGGATTAAGATGGAATGCCTCTTCTCTACACTCACCATACAAAATACAGCATCATTAAGCTGCTATTTTACGCTGGTATTCTGTGAGGGCGTGGTCTTTCCCCGGTCGAGCTCACCTATTCGTGCTAAAACCAATTAATATGCTGCTGCATGGCTCAACCACGTCTTAGCCTAGCGGATCATTAAGCTGAAGAGGTAATGGGCCGGCCATATAGCTCGAAGAACCTACAACCGATGGGAAGAAAGGTTCACGAGTGGTACATGCAGGCAGTCGATGGATTTAAAAGGCTCAGGACCATACTTCGTGGCAATCTATGAGGGAGACCTATGTTCAGCAGTGGACTTGTTGGGATGAGCTGTAGTGACAGTGATAGTGACTATAAAATTACTGCACAAAACAATTATGAGAACAAGTTACAGGTAATTGATGTTAAGAAAAATGCTGGTATTTCGCTTTTGTAAAAATAAAATTTGTAGTTTGAATTAGTGATTTGAATAGAAATCCTTTTATAAGCTGTATTATTAAAAGATGTTAAATATTTAACTGTTAAAAATTTTCTTTTGAAGATATTTCACATTGTGTGTGAAACTTTCCTACATTTCCAAATACGAATATTGAGAATATGTCGGATTTAAAGCATTGTATAAGCTGTATATATTTATTTTACGTAAAACGTATAAATTTATCACATACAAGTTGCGTCATACGGTACTAAGTATTTGCAACAGGCTGTAATACTCGTAAAATGTGTTTTTTCATCTCTGTGATAAACTGTCTCAATTCAAAATTCTATTTCGTTTTAGTTTTAGTTTATTTTTTATTTTAGTTTATTTGTTTAGTGCAGCATTTAAATAAACTGCTGTTGTCAACCCACCAGCTAAACGTGGAAACTATGGTTATCTATAAGGTGATGACGGTTCTACTCTTGTAATAGGTCTAGCACAGGTGTGAGATTTTGCGCGGTTTTCAATCTCTGTGTGAGACTTTGGTTGTTGATTTTGGTAGTTGTACATTGGTTGTTCGTATTATGCCACTTAAAACAGGGATTACTATTATTATAAAGATATGCTAGTTATAAAACCTAGCTGAGATAAAGACAATAAAACTAAGCTGTCCTGCTGAGGTTAGGAAAAAGGAGCCACCGGCGGACGATGTGGGCGGTATCTAGGAGCACCATCTTCTGTATTTAAGTCCGGAGCCGTCCATCACGGTATCCTTATCGCCTCAGATACTTGGCTGGGCCGGTCCATCTATTTTTTATAGGATAAGGGTGACAAACGAGCACACAGTCCACCTGATGGTAAGTGGTTGCTGTGGCCCATAGACATCTATCTTTCCTCGATGACGAATCGAAATGCAGATGCGTTGTCACCGTGAGGACTAAGATGGAATGCCTCGTTCCCAGTAAAACGGGTCTCTGGTTCTCTACTCACCATACAGTATACTTACACCATGGTGTGATGACGGAACGTTTATTACTCGTCTCTTTCAGTACCTACCACTTAGCGATGTCCTTAACTCGTGGAAGACAGCTTTCATGCACCGATCCTGTAAAGGATAACAGCTCAAATCCGTCGTACTCCTACAGACCTATCACTATCGCTTCTTTTTCTTAAATAATGGAATTAACTGATTAGTAACCGCCAGCACAGTTTTCATCGTGGTCGCTTGGTTGGTGGTCTAAGTTAACATAAGGATGGCTGAATCGAATCCAGGGGAGGCCTTGGCGATTGTTTAAACATATCGAAGGCCTTCTTACTTTCATCAGGTTTGGCAGGCCAGTATTTGCCAGCAGACCGCTTACAAATTTACAGGCGCTGCATCGACTTAACACACTAGCGCTGCGAAGAGATGTAGCATACCTTTGTTGAATCGCATCTTGCAGCTATTTCACATCGTGTTAATATTTGGGATACCATCCATACTACCTAGATGATTCAAAGTCCACCACTGTACATTTTACCAGAAGTTTTCTTCTACACAACTTCTAAAAGGACAGGAGAGTAGACTGTGAAAATGAGTTGACTATTTCTAGCTAGATGAAGAACTCTAAAATTAAACTATGCTAAGACTCTTCTATTTAAAGAAAGATGGGGCGACTTATGAAACAATTTATTTCACTATTTAAAATCATGAAATGACTTCAAATCACTATTTACATTATAGGGAGTACTACAGGGTTTTTGTTTATTCTACTTTTTGATTTCTTCTTAGCTGGAGTTCTTCTTTGCCGCGAATGGTCTACGCCGGCCAGGTGCCTTATATTCCTGCGGCGGGCATCGCGCAGCCGATGGTCTCCACGCGGACATGAAACGCGACTATCTCCAGTCTATGTGCAACGTATGGTGTAGCGCGCTGTATAACTCTTTATCCGTTGTAGAGTCCGTCAATATGTTACTTTATCTGATCTCACTCTGTTTTCGTCCTGGATAAACTCCGCTAGTCACGCCTATCAAATTCGCTTGTATCTCTAATCGCGGAACGCTTTGTGATTTAATCAGGGTGACCTTCGCCTTAGCCGCTTCCAACGTCCTTCTATACATTACCCTGACCGTACCGTCACGATTACGTATATGCCAATATGCCGTGGATGCGTACGCTTGTTCCTCACGTCGTTAAATATGTGAGTTTCCTATCTACTACTCCCACGTAAGAGCATAACGTCGCGGAGGATGGTGTGATACTTCCTCAACGACTCGCAGCCTTCTTCATCCGCCACAGGTCTTGCAGAAGAATCACCGCTGTGATGGTGAAGCAGCTGAGCAGTCCGAGTGGGTCAAATACTGACATGACCGCTTTCAGCGCCTCCTTCCTGGTCGGTGAACCATGGAGAATCTTCACCTCATACGGCAACCTGTTCAGGACGGATCAAATTTTAATGCGTCCTTTTCGGCCATCCACAATAAACCTAGGGTCCTTCGAGGCCATCATGGGTCGCTCCCACCTCTTATGGGCTTCCTGCCAGCAGCCCTTCTGGTTTATCCTCCAGCAAAGCTTCTTGTGGACTTCGGTGACCTGATTTGCTTTCTTTTAACGGCTTCTTCCAATATGGCGGAACTATCTGGTTTCATCATCCATGTAATGACTATATGATGATCGCAGATGCGTTTAGTCGTGTTAGACGCGACGAAGCACTGTCTCATCTGGACTCGCAGATGTTTTCGGTGTTTGGGTCTTCTTTGAGGTGGCGCAACGCATGGTGAGGGTGGTGCAGCCACCGATACGCCACATTTCTTGTGCTTACATCTTAGACACCGATGCTTTCCTATCTGTTTCTTCTTGTAACTGCGCGATGTCCCTAATATTTCTTTTAATTAAATCCTCTTCGATTTCTAAACGTTTTTCTTATCGCGGCGAGTTCTTCAGCTGTGTTGCACTTTATTTGCTTTATCCTCTTTGACGTTGAAGTTGATGTTGACGTTGACTATGACGTTGGATCTTCTCTCTTGACGGACGATCTCCTTTCTTGACAGACGATCTCTCTCTTGTCCGGATATCTTCTACCTTGACCGGCGATCTTATGTCTTGACCGGCGATATTCTCTCTGACCGGCAAACTTCTTCTTGGCTGATGATCTTCTATAATGATCTTCTGGCGTTAATCCGATGGCGATGGACCAAAAATTAAAGGACAGGGAGAACAAGTGAACCGTATATTGTTTTCTGTTGATAACTTCTCCTGTGGACTATACGAGCGATGAGAAATGAGTTGACTATTGCTAGATAAAGAACTCTAAAATTAAACTATACTAGGACTGTTGTTTACGTCACTTTACACTATCTAGTACTGCAAAGCTCATTTCCGGGTTTTCTTTTCAGGATTTCTTAATATATTACAATAAATTATACACGAATATATTATTAAATTATATTTCCACCTACTTTTACACGTATATAATTTCCTTTGTAACACATACCACCCACATCACTATTACTTTAAAGATATTTTTCTTGTTTCATTAATCGCCATTATGCGAGATAGCATCGTTTAGCATCCAAGCTAATTCTACCGCCACTTATCACAATCATTTTGTTCGCATTTTGTTTGTTCAAAGTTATGACGAGAAGCAAATTACCTAAACTGGTTTCGGATGAAGAAGTTAGTTTAAAACTATTATCGCTAAGCATAATTATATATATGAACGCTTACAAAAAAATTATGCGACCTCAAAGGACGCATTGAATTATTTGAAAGAGCAGAATTTATTTTTAGTACCGCTTCAAATATATAACAATTACGTATTGAATTTCAAGTTCTAGATAATTATAATGTTAAAATGTAAAACTAAAGCCTAACGCAGTCATTGATTATAACTTGGAACTCATTTGAGGTTTATAGTAGTTTTAAGTGTCAAGTTAAGAAAATATCTATATCGCCTTCAATGTTACGTAAAAAAAACTTCGCTGCCGCCAATGAATTAATGTCATTTAACGGTGACATACGCCAATGGTCCATGTTTCATCGACAATTTAAGACAACACAATACTACAGTTAACTGATGCCGAATGCGTTTATTATTTTGTAAACAAATTAAGTGACAAAGCGTTGTCGGTTTGTGCCGGCTTAGCGCCTACCGCAGAAAATTATTCTATTATTTGGAATGCGCTTATACGTAGATATAACGATGAACGCTCACTAGCATCTATGTAAATTAACCAACTTTTGAACTTAAAACAAGTGAACGTAAATAAAACAAGCGTTTACCATAATTTCATGGCCCAATTTGATGCTTCAATTAATTCTCTAAAGCAATTATATATTGATGGCTAGCCAATTTTGTTTAAGACTCTAATCTCTGTCTAAGACTGTTAAGTCATTTGAGATGCCTTGTAATATTAACATAACAATATATGCCTCTTTAGAACAATTTTATACCAACAAAATAGAGATATATGTCATACATTTAATAATTCGCATACTTTATCTACAAACATTAATAATCGAAACAAATCACTTTCAAATAAAATAAGTAAAACCCTTATTAATACAGATCGTTTGCATTCATATATCTTTTGTAAATCAAATGATCATGAACACTTGTATGTTTGTCCACGTTTCCTAAAATTAAATACGCAAGAAAGGAACAATTTTTTTAAACAAAGCAATTGTTGTATTAATTGTTTGAGTGATAAACACTCGTCTGCTTTTTGCAAATCGCAGCGCAAGTGTATGTACTGCGCCCACCGCACCATTCATTAATTCATTTTGACCTGCTTTTCGTAATGCAATGCATATAAACAGATAGATCAATAGGAGGTTGTGCGGTCGCCTAACTCTAATGCATTTAGCTCGCATTCAATTAACGACCGTGCAGTTAACAATAGTAAGTTAATTTTTCTGTGGTTCATAATTCTAATGCGGCGGAAATGTTAAAACACTTGACTCTTCATGTAATATTTCTCGTGATTATTGTACTCTTCCGCGCTATACTACTTAATTATGGACTGCAAAATAAAGTCATAGATAAATACGATAACGAACATTTTATTCGGTGTTTAGTGGACCCCGGATCCCAAAGCGATTACTTTACAAAGATTGTTGTAAACGCCTTTTTCTTTCGGTTACAAATATAAATCGTTTTATTGGAGTACACGGAATTTATAGGTGTTACTTCACATCAGTTAACAGATTCGGTAGTAGATGTTTAAACACATTTACGCATTTTTAGATTCGGAAGTCGCACTCTGTTGTGCGTGTTCATCACCGCATAAGTTCAACACCTTTGGTAGCAACAATCGTATTTCGCAAATACATTCTTATTTATAACAGGATAATTTTTATCACATCGCAGGGTTTGAAAATCCTGCAGATCATATTTCGCGTGGACTGTTACCATCGCAAATTTTAAATTGCGACTTTTGGTTCTTTGCGCCTTCGTGGGTTTACTTGCCGTGTAAAGAATGGCCTGTACGAAGGTGAAGAAAAGACTGTGTCGTTTGCAGTTAGTGAGATGGAAGAAGTGTAGGGTTTTTAAAAATTGCCGCGTAGCAATAAAATTAGAAATTTCTGAAATCACAGTCATTAAAATTGAGCAAAGTATCAATTTTCCGACTATTAAAAAAGGGCAATCGTACTCATCAACGTAACGCCGGTTATCGCCATTTATCGCGGACGGTCTGCTTCCAATAGGTGGTCAGTTAGATTATACATCTTTATCGGATTCCCAAAACCCAATATTGCTCCCAAAAAGTGGCATATTGTTGATCATATAATTGATATTACTATAAAATTTTCACCGATCCTCAGTATTTACTTGCTGCATTACGGGAGAAATATTGGATATTATCAGCTCGCCGCGTAGTTAGATACCGCATTCACAGGCCCTATAATGTCTGCTTTGTCTGCTTGCCGCTTAGAGCAGTGCAATGCGTTTACTCACACAGGTGTGGATTTTTGGATCCACTTTATATTACATTGACACGTAAGCGTGGCACACGCAGCAGAAGGCATATTTATGTTTATTTGTATACCTTGTTAATAAGGCATTGGATTTAGAACTAGCGTCGGATCTAAGTTCGTCAAGTTTTTAGACATCTTTAAGAGATAGATCTCTCAAAGAGATCCGTGTAAATTTGTATACAGCGATAATGGTACTAATTTTGTCGCCTCGCTTTCATATTTACATGAATTATATTGCTTTTTACAATCTGAAGAATATTATAATTCAATCAGGTGCTCACTGATAATCGCATTCTTTGGAAACTCAACCTCCAAGCGCTCCACATTTGGAGGAGTTCGGGTGCTTACGTATGAAGAAATGCTTACTACACTCTGTCAAATCAGTATTTTCATTATCTTAAATTTTATGTGTGGTGATGAACCTACATCACTGCTGTGAGCAATGCTGAAGTGCTTTGGTATAACACTTAGATTTGAATACTTACATACATTTACAGAGTAGGGGCAAAGTGGAATAAGAACGCTAATGCCATTACTGTAGGAGCAGTCGTTCTAATAGATATGGATAATACTCCACCGCTGGTGGCCTCTAGGCGTTGTCACCGAATTATATCCTGGTAGAGATAGTGTGGCACGCGTTGCGTAAGTTAAACTTAAGAATTCTACTCTAAAACACCCTCTTGTCAAACTGTGTCCCACCAACACAACGATTAGTCAAAATATCGCTTCATTTCACTCTATATAAGTAATGATTTCTTATATTTACGCGAACACTACATTGAATAAAACTACTTTTACGATTTTATCGCGTTTAATTAACTTATTTTATTAACATCCCAACGTTTCGGGTGATTTACAGCAACCATGGTCACGGGGACTGATCCCAGACCACGACCAGTCCCCGTGACCATGGGTGCTCTAAAGTACCGAAATTATAAAATAAGTTAATAAAACGCGATAAAATCCATAATAGTACTATATAATATTTATCCACTTTATATATTATTTTTATACTTTTTGCCATTTGATGATACCCCAAGGCCGGGGCATGTTCGTGCCAAACGCTATTACCTAATTATTATCTAATAGATTACCAAAGCCCATTTCCGGTTCCTATCTACCTTTTTATGCCTTCACTGCTGGCCGTATGAGGAAGCTCAAGGTCCCTCAGCGAGCTATGCAGAGAGGCAATGCTCGGGTTTCCTGCGAGATAAACTTAGAAATAAGGATAACCGCAGTAGAACCAGAGTGACCAACATAGCTGAACGGATTATTAAGCCGAAGTGGCAATGGGCCGGCCATATAGCTCGAAGAACCGACAACCGATGGGAAAAAATTCTCAGTGGCGGCCTCTGCCGGCGGATGAAGTGTAGGGCGTCCCCACTAGATGGAGAGACGACCTGGTATGACATGCAGGAAGTCGATGGATGCAGGTGGCTCAGGACCGTGCTTTATAGCATTGGAGGAGGCATTCCTTGGAGGAGGCATTCCTTGGATGTTCAGCAGTGGACTTGTGAAGGGCTGTAATGATGATGATGATGATGATGTGCACTCTTGTGTTAAACGGGGTTCTCACAAGCTCGCAAGTCACGAAACCAACCGCACCGCCTATATCTCGCGGATTGCTCTCGCCCTTGTGTGGTTTAGATATTGAACTATACAGAAGTATGCAGCAAAGTGTATAGACATTTGCAATAACGCTATATTTCGCGATAATGTGAAATTTATATGTGTGAACAGCCGACATCCAACCGTGGCCGCACCCTTCAAGACACGAGGCAGATCAGCGGAAGTTCAGGAGAGCACATGCATTCCTTCACATCCTTTCTGTAGCCAAGTTAGGGACATTTGCAGTATGGCGAAAGTATATTCTCACCCGCCTCATACAGTCCGTGATCTACGTAAAATCATTAATTTAGTTTTGATTACATAAACAAACTTTTTATAAAAATTCAAATTCATTCAAATTTAATCATTTTTCAAACGTTACTAAAAGTTTTCAAAATAAATATAACAGACAGAATATTACCCTACGCCAGTAGAAATATAATGAAACTTCTACTGACATCTGTTCGCGATGCAGTTCGCCCCAATCTTATTGGGGTTTCTGCATCACTCGTCAGTTCGTGATGCAGTTCCTTCAATATTACACTAAACAGCTCTAATTTCCATTTTCAACTTAGCAGATGTCTTCTCAATTCTGTGTCACTCTTTTTAACTCACAGCGATTTTCCATACTCTTTCAAACATTTATTTATATAACCTCGCCCTTTCACGGCGTTCAGATAAAAACATTGAGGATAATGTAATGTGTGTTGCATCCATGGATCATCGTAAATCTCCCGATCTCCAATAACTCCTCCACAGGAAAAACAAGCAGCTGTATCATT
Source organism: Parnassius orleans (assembly GCA_029286625.1). Classification (NCBI taxonomy): domain Eukaryota; kingdom Metazoa; phylum Arthropoda; class Insecta; order Lepidoptera; family Papilionidae; genus Parnassius; species Parnassius orleans. The sequence continues at coordinate 71,547 of JAGSMP010001149.1, forward strand.
TATGCTATCGCCGAAATAAAAGAATCACATCAGCCATTTCATTCACCAGTGCTTCTCTTAAATCAGTCGTTGCCCAATAATGTCGTAATGAAAATAAACGTGTTTTATATGAATCATATAAACTATATTAGGTCTGTATTCATTTTGAGACATGTCTCTCATGCTTTGTGGAGGTTTGATCTTGCTGGTTGCAAGAGTATAATGAAGCTGCAAAGCTGCGCTGATTCCTTTAAACATTTTTAAAAAGTTGCTGGTGGAGGTTTTTATGGTTTATGAAATAAAATAAAGAATATTTCAAATGTTATTATCAGAGCACCATTTAAAACAAAAACATTTTTCAAAGCACATACTGAGTCATGATTAATTAGCTATACAAATCTTTACAATCTTTATATCGATCATACAGATTTAACAAACTAGGACAACCTTTATCTTCTAAATTAATTATATTATTAATTGATACTAAATTCAAATTAGGTTTTTCTAAGTAGAAGTTCTCTTAACCCGTTATTTAAATTGTAAGATTTGTCTCCAATTTTTACTAAAAATACAGTTTCGTTATCCAAACTGTCAATTTTAGAAAATGTAACTTCTGAATTTGCCATCATGTAGTTTTCTTTTCTTTTCTTATCCCAAATGGTATATTTAAATTATCATCGTAAATATCACAGATATCATTCCGATCTTATGAAACCTCTAAATTGTCTTTAATTTCATTTTGGGGATTCTGCAGTACTCAAGTCAGTATCGTAATAGTTCTGAAATTCCGATTCAAATGATTCAGCAGAACTTGCGCATGATTGCATCGATAAATTATGGTCTTGATTTGGTTTTACTTATTTACTATGATTTTAGGGGCTCTGTAACAGGTTTTAGCATTTTAACTAGGGATAAGTTCAGTTCATGTTCATTATTTTTCATTTTTTTTATTTTATTCTTTAAGGAGTCCACAGACTTCATTAATTCCATTTAATTTGCTTTTCCATAATGCTTTACAATACTTCATTCTATCATGGCTACAATAAAACTAAACAATTTTATCAAAAAAATAATTTATAATAGTTTACTCGAGACTTCTTTCTATACCTGCCATTGTTTAACGATGAGTCTTTGTTAATACAAACAAAATTATACAGCTTACTCCAAACTATATTAAAAATATTTTAAATTGATTCCATGACATAACAGAACTAACATGTCCTTCATAAATATGTTTTAAGTTCACATCATCTTGTTTATATATTATAATAAATTTGGCATTGTCTCGTAGCAATTGTTTCGGATAATTACGAATGTTGATTTGATTTTCAAACAACATCATCAAAATAAATACAGAATTGTTTAAAGCTTCACTTGGACCTATGACGTCTTTGTTATCATTGAACTCATAAAATGAAATGTTAGGTACTCTCTTAATTGCTTCTCGTAAAACGATATTTTGGTTGATAGTTAGTTTTTGAATACAAGTAAAGATTTTGAAATTGAAGTCCATTTCATGCAACAATAAACTTATTACAACGTTTGTTTTACCGCAATTAGAGGGACCGCATATTATACAGCGAATGGTATTTGGTGAGAGAATGCTATGTCTGATCTTGTGAGCAGAGTGATCAATATTAATATTGCTAACGCTTAGCGATATGGGTTGTTTGATCAACTTCATCATGGTTATTGAATGAGTTACTAACCTACAAACATAGGTATATATTTAAATTTTGCATGAACAATATTAGAGAGAAATGCATGTCACACCATTTCTGTTCTGTTAAATGTTCTCCTATTCTCATGTTACAAATTTCTTAGTAGATCTATGCTTACTTTGCAAAATAATGATATTCTGATCTTACAAATCTTGAGTATATTATGCTTATTCTGCAAATTATACAATTCTCATCTTACAACGCACGATCACGTCATTTCGCTACAGTACTTTCTACAAAAAGCACGTTTGTTTTTGTTTAGCTGAAATTTGAAGTAAGTACTTTAAATTAAATATTTAAATAATAAAGTAACTTATTCTATTCTATTGTAATTCTAATGTTATAATAAATGTAATAAAATATATAACTTATATCATTTTGTTTTTCAGAAACATGTCACATACACCATCTTACAGTCCTGTTTTGGATAGTTAAGAAAATATACATGAGGTAAGTTACTATTTAGTTTATATTATTTTAATTGATTTTAAATTCATGGGTAGTAATTAATTAATGTTTAATTATATATTTATATTTGGCTTTCAGAATTTGATAGTAGACTCGGACCCAATTAATCCATTTTACTATGCTCAAGATAGGCAAGGCTGGTACGATGAAGGATGAGCAGAGCCGTCGCCAAAAATCGGAGGAAAAATGAAAAAGAAAAAATCAAATCAAATTCTTTGAAAAATACATCATTTATCATGCGAAAAACGGGTAATGTAGGTCATTTCATAAAAATTATAATACATGATTTAGGTGGTCGTAATATCGATGAAATAAATACTGAATCTGGAAATGCAGCTGTGAACGTGCAATATCTAGTGACAAGTGCATATGATGACATCATGGATGAGACAGAACATTTAGTTTGTAAAGTTAAAAAAAGCAAATCTAGTATTTAAGTTTGAAATCAATTAATAAAATTTATGTTAATAAAATGTCTATAAATAAATGATTAATTGTTTCGACATGTATAACTCTGTTGTAAAAGTTAAGTGTATTTAAATTTATTGTTATCATGTAATATTTAGTATTTAAGGATGTAATGGGATAATAAATAAAACAAGATATGATTATGATAATACAGTATTTTTGTTTCAACTTATATAAAAATTTAATTTATATTTTAGCTACAGTTATAATTACGATATATACTAGTTACAATATAAAACATATTTGCAGTAAAGAATATTCAAAATAAAGCAATTTGTTTTCATTTGCACATTATGTATATGTTTATAATTTTTATAAATTACTATATTACTTTTTTTATCCTACATGTAATCCTGATTTCACATGTAGGATAAAAAAAATAATAGTCATGGAGTTAAACAACAGCGATCAGAAAACCAATGTAAATAGTAAATTAGTTAAAATATAATGCTATTTAAAATAAATTGCTATAATAATGTCCAAAGGCAAAGTTTTATACATATACATATTTGTCGCTTATCATCATTGCCACTAAGAATGAGCTTATTCATTTTTGCGTGTAGTATATGATTCTTAGATCGTATTATTACATAGTGTCTCTATGGGTTTTCTTAGAATTTAAAATATCTCTGTACTTTTCAATAGTCAGTTTTTGTAATATGCTTTACACCTTTGCTTTCTAAATTGCGGAATTTAAAGTATTAACGCAGTATAATTTTGCTTTCAAGCCAATAAACTCTGTTATAATATCACCACCTAATTCATCTTTAAAATACCATGGTATTTGTTTATTCGCTTTTGGAATATGGTACATATTATTTTCAGGAAAATTACTTGTATCAAAGTACTTAATATTATCTTTCATATCTTTATAGAAGTCTTCAGTGTAAATTAAATACAAAAGACTATCTGTATCAGTGTAACAAAGATTGATATTATTATCTTTGTATATTTTCTTCATTACAGAATAATGAAAATTATATAAATGACTTTTGCAAGTTTCAAAATAGTAAAGCCCACATGTATTGGACGATTCAAGATCACTTTTGTTGGTCGTAGTCGAATGGCTACGAGGCTATCAGAAATAATTACAAAATTTTTGAAATTAGGCAGACTAACATATTTTCGGCACCAGACTTTATTTGTGTTATTAAAATTATCTTTCCATACATTTACTAGCTTAACATCGACTTGTTTTCTTTTGTTCTCTACAGTTTTTCAAAAAATTGAATTGTTTTGTTTTTTAAAAAAGTCTCTTTCAAAATCAGATGTAGCATTTTGTCTTAAAGATGTATTTAGGAAATATATGGCTCTAAAAATGCTTTTGATTGAACGCTAAAATCCTATGAATCTTCAATAAAAAAAGCCCGTTTCTTAGGTATTCTTTTAAATGAAGGTAATGGATAACATATTTATATTTAACCAATTTCTTATTACTAATGTTTGATGATATTGGAAATGTTAACTTTTCTGCTGCAAACGGTAAGTCGGAATGTTCATCATGAATATTGCGTGGATATTGCATGTCAACTTCGATTTTATATCCTTCCTTACTATTAGGAATAATAGAGTTAATATCAAAACTTCTTAATTATTTTTTAAGGCAGTAGCTGCATCATAGCATAACCATGCACATTTACGCAATCTAAATAAACTAAGAAAAATATGGATCTTCTTCGTTAAAATTTGGTAAGTATTTGTTATTACCTTTGCATACCTTAACGAGCATTGAGATAGACCTCCTCTTATACCATTTTCTAAAAATTGATAAATTTGTATAGCAGTAATTAAATCCAACTCAATACTTTTCAACAATAGCATAGCATTCCAACTTAGTGAAGGTGATGAAACATAATGACAAGGATCGAGACGATAATAATTCAAAATCATGGAACTAAATTTCTCAAAACGTCGCAAACGATACATTTGTGCTATGATACACAAAAGGAGTGACTGTCTGTATTATGAATATTAAGACATGACTTTGTTCTGACAATACTTTTTGGTAATGAAATGAAATGACCAGCTCTTAACGGATTATATTTAGCTATATTTAGTTCTAAATGGTTAATTGACTCAATTGTCCACCCAGATTCAGATAATTCAAACTCCATGCATTTGCTGATTAAATTTTTCGAGTATTCTTCAAAAAGAAACTTTAAATCAGTACTTTGTAATATAGGCGTATATTTAGTATTGAAGCTTTTTAATGATATTTCATCATTCTTTGGAAGCTCGTACAACACAAATAATTCAAAGTTTACCTTGATTGATTTGTGCGTGGTTAGTAATGTTTTAATTATATTGCAAACAGTGCTAGAAATATTAGATAAGAATAAAAAAATTCATGACATAATGCCAGAGCATAATTATGTCACTTGTGAATTTATTCTATAACTTCAATCCTAATCTTGAAAGCAGTAGCTATTAACTGAACATTATCAAACTGAGTTCTGTAAACAATTAATTTTATGTATATTACTCTTCTTGTTATGAATTATTTGATGTATATGCATTACAGTCCTGACAGAATTTAATTTTCAATCATATATCTATTATTGATGTTTAGTGTATTACTGCTCAAAACTTGTTTATAAATATGTATTTCAATCATTATTTATATTTGTCTTATAGATTTAAATTCTAATTAACAACTCTAAATTATAATTACTTTGTCTAGATTTTTGTATTTCAATATTTAAGTTTCAATCCAGCTTTTTTTTGTTCTGTTAGATTCAGATTTTAGTTTTAATTTTTTGTTGCTGTAAGGAGACACAGTTTTGAAAATAATATAGTATATCGCGCAATTATATAATAAAATGATTCGTAACTTTAAATTATAATTACTTTATCCAGGTATTTCAAAATCTAACTTTCAATATCTGCTTTTTTAGATTCAAATTTTAGTTCTTAGTTTTCGCTGTTGTAAGGAAAAATAAATGCAATTTTGAAAATAATTACTTCATTCAGGTATTTTAAAATTAAACTTTCAATATCTGGCTTTTGTTTTTAGATTCAGATTTTAATTCTTATTTTTTCTATGCTGTAAGGAAAAGACATAAAGTTAAGAAAATAAGATGCTACAAGTCAATAACATTTAATATTAGCTTACTTTTATTATAGGTGCCTAAACAAAAATTTGAAAACATTACATGGGTATAAAATTGGCTGTATAGCAGCGTACTCGTCCTTGCCGCTGCTACTAACTTTGTCACAGCTTCCACGTAAGGCTGTTGTCTTCCAAGCGGACTTCAGAGTGACGAGCGAACGCTTCCACCGATCGGAGCCAAGATATTCAGATTCTTTCGTGTTGTACACACGCAGCTCTATGTAGTCGCCGTCTTCGTGAGGATCTGCCCTCTGCAGCCAGCCCGAACCCGCGCGATAATAAACTGCTCAGCGCCGTCGCTCTAATGGGTTCTTGCAACTCGTTATCTCCTGTTATTATTTCAAATATTAATGTTAGTATTGTATAAAAAATAGGCACATAATATTTATAAACTAAAAAATATTATAGTGCTGTTTGATATCGGTAGAATTAAAATGTTGGTGATGATAATCTCGATGATAATACTCAAAAACAAAAGTTTTCAAAGCACCAATTACTAATATGAATAAATTAAATTGGTTAAATAATGACAAGAATAAAATAAAAACGATAAAGATCTATTACCTGAGTACAAATATTTATCTGTGAAATAAATATCTGCATCGACCGGACTCGAACCCACAACCCTCAGCTTGGCAATTTGGGTCACTGACCAATAACAATTGTATTCATAAATTTAAATTGAACTTACCTCTAAATCAAATGCAAACGAAGACCTATTAAGTCTTTTCTTTTTATAGGCTCAGCTTCGATTCGCTATTTGAATCCAGAACGAATTTCCTCTTCTTAATATTATTATCTCACAAGACTTTTTCAGCGTTTTCTTTGGTTTAGATTTTGTAATGAGTAGTAACATAATCCGAGTCAAATGGGTTGACAATTTTGCTAGTCGACGTCCTAAAATCAGTGATTCTATAGTCAATATAACAGGTCGTAGATCACTCGTACATATTATTTTATTACATATTTATATACATAACTAGCTGACCCCAGCGAACGTTGTTCCGCCATATAGATTACTTGTAGTGAATGATTTGGATATTTTTCATACAAAAGAACAAAAAGCACGATTTAAATTTTGAGGGGTGAGGGTAGGAAAGTGAAAATTTAGGGTAATGTGTATTTTTTATGCTAAATCTATAAAAAATAAAATAAAATTTTCCGTCAAAAAAATAGAAAAAAATCTGGATAGGGACACCCTTATCACCCCAGCGGTATGAAATATACTTTAAAACCTATTCTCATACCTACCAAATACAAAACAAAGTTTCAGTAGGTCCAGCCGTTTCGGAGGAGTTTGACCTAGTGGTCAATGTTAGTACACCGTGGCACGAGAATTTTATATTAGATTATATAGTATGAATTCGATAAAAGAATAAAAATAATAACAAGACACGTACATACTTACAGGTTTGATGAACACGGTCACGTCACTTCAATTAAAGAAAATTAGGAATGACTTGCAGCGCTCTAGCTCTCCTTATATATTGCAGAATTCTAAAGCCCACTACTCAATAATACTTTAGCCAAAAACTAATTATTAATTTCGTTAAGTCACATTTATTTACCATTTCTATGAATGCTCTATATAAAGTCTAAAATCCATTAACTAAAAATTTATCAATGTGTCTACACTTAACCTAATAATATGACACAGCTTACACAGCCGCTAGTCCGTCAGGGGATACTTGAGATGAAATTCGTTTAAGAGTTGCATTCTTATGAGTTCTTATTATATTGGTGTTACTGTTTTTGTGTTATAAAACCGATAAACTTTGAGCTATCTAACTTCTGATTTTCTTTTAAGGTGTATTTACATTTTTCTACTACAATATTACTTTTATTGTGATTAGATAACCAAATAAAATATTATTCATTAAAAGTTTAATTTTGAAAGAAAAAAACATGATGTCAATTTATGATGGTTTTCTAGTTTGAACTTAAGAACCAAATACATTTGAGCTATCTAGTATGCAACAGGCTCCCCAGGTTAACTTAAAATCCGTTTTTGACTTTCTGAAAGTTTGAAATGAAAACTTTTCTATGCTCATCGATGCTTGATTTAGTTAAAATATTTTTATATGCATTTACTGTTTAAATAAGTTACATAAGTATTTTATGCCTTTCAGTCTAGTTGGTATATAATATACTTATATTTAGGTACCTACCTAAATTGCAAAAATTCCTTTATTGTGAACCACTTTTATTGCAAAACGAAACTATTGAATAATTGTACCTATCAAAAACCTTTCTATCGCTAGATTTGGCTGCAAGAAATAAAATATTTGACATAAGCTAAGCTCAGATATATAAATGTGTCAAATATCCATCTCTAGTACGCAAGTCCAAGAATAGATAGGATATTAAAACGGCTGCAAGTAGCGATCGCTTCAAGACAACCAATTGACCAATATAAAAGAAATCTCCTGTCGTCTTAATTAATAATAACATGTAATACCAAATGCTAACACACAATACTATAATAGTTACCCTATAGATAAGGTAAGTTTAAAAATAGTTATGTTATTTAATATCTTAATTAATAGCATGCATAAATACTTTCTTTAAAAACACCTCAGGAAGGTTTTATTCATTCATAATTAATTCAAAATCAAGAAGAATGAACACAATGCTGTTTTCATATGGAAAATTTTGAAGTAAGTTTAATAGCGGACAGTTCCGCTGATATCAGCCTCAACATGTGCTAAGTGAAATGTAATGCGAACTGATCAACTAGAAATGATAATATGAATATAATATCAGTGAATACTACTATATCAGTGAAGTTGATAAAATGTATCGTTGCTTTGGCGAATAAATGAAATATTTTCGTAATGGGTTAATAATAATGATTAAAAGATTTTTAAGGCAAGTGCCAAATTTTATAAGACCTTATTTTTAATAATACAGAAAAACGGATGTAAATGAAAATTCAAAATTTTGTTTTTCATCAATTACCAGAGCGATATCAAACACACTTTTATATTATTATTTAAAGGTTTAGATTGAAATTTAATAAAAAAATATTATTTACTGTTAAAAAGGATAAAGATATGTTACGCCACGTTTAATGGCAAGTCAATTATATTGACCAATAATTTCCTATATTACTAAATTAAAAGCTGCATTAAGTATCTGCGCAGAACAGGATTACAGTGCAGGGTATGTCGACAAGCACTAGTAAACTCTCTATTCCCTCACTTTATAGTCCTTTTTGGCAATCTGACGACCAGGAGATCAGACGCAGAACCAACGACTTTACAACACCATCAACTTCTGACTTCGGGCTGCTACCAAGAATGCATGGCAGAATTTAATTATATCTATTATTTACGGATTTATCGTGTTTATTATACTTATTATATATTCCCAACGTTCCAAGCACTTTACAGCACTCATAGTCAGGGGGACTGAATAGTTCAACGTCCCATGTCGTAGTTAACCACACTTTCAGATTAAATTTATTAACTTTTGGTCTGATTTATGCAGTATAAACTTATAGTATCTTGAAGTCTTGCAGTTGTATGTATGTCAGGATTAAATTTATTAATTATAGGATTTCGAGCAATTAGTAACACCTAGCCATCATCTCTATTGAAATAAGGATGTTTCTGATTTCAATAGCCTCGCGAATCATCTTTGGAAGGAATCGGTGTTCTTTAGCGAGGATTTGTGGTCTATCAAATCTGATGTAGTGACAGGGGTCGATATTAGAATAGAATAGAATAATTTTTATTCAATATAGATTATTACATAATACTTATTGAAAGTAATTTTTTTTATTTACCACCTTTTTTACCACTGGAACTTTTTTAAACATATGTCACTTTACAATAATTTTGTGTTTTTTGTTTGTACAAATTTAAATGAGTTTTAATAGAACCAGCATGGTGGCGATCACCTCATTCCCAGGGTTTTTCACTTATGTATTCTTTGATATTATAATAACCTTATTGTACAATTTTTCTTTAATAAAACATTTAAACTTATTTATTGACACATTTTGTACATTTTCCGGGATTTTGTTGTAAAGCGTATACATTGCCCATAAACGAATTACTAATTCTGTGAAGTCTAGTAACTGGTATTATAAGCATGTTTGTTCCTAGTGTTTAAAGTATGAACATCTTTATTCTTATCAAAGCTATTTATCAAATGTACCAGCTAAATAGCTGGTACATTTGAGTTTTGGAAACAGTCATTCATTTGTTTTCCTCATTTTTTTTCTTTGGCGTCTTATAACCGCACAATGGAAAACATGAAATATCGGTATATTTACGAGTACGAGTTCTACTGTGGCACCGTGCTGCAGAAACAGCTCGAAGGATTAATGATGTGTATGCGGCGCTGGTGTCGCAAAAAAGCACGGTACGTTTTGGATTCAACATATTCGTTTTGGAAATTTGACCTTCAGAACCAACCCGTGGACGGCCGGCGACCAAAGTGGAAAATGAATTAAAGGCTATTGTGAAGCGGATCCATCACATAGCACTTCAGAGATAGCTGCAGGCTTCGGGGTAAGTGATAAAACTGTATTAACTTGTTTTTGTACAATCTCTTTTCAAGTTTTGAGGTATACCTAAGTAGATGTGTCGTTATCTCCAGAATGCTGCCCAGCCAATTTGAATCCGTCGATTGACCTCTAGGTCGAAGTTGGACTTACCTAGTCAGACTATTTGCCTCAGGTAAACATACTCGCCAACAACTGCAACTTAGTGCTCCCAACAACTATCAGCATAGGTGTGACATGAACGTTACACATGATCTTTGTTTTGTCCATCCATGTTCATCTTAAGACCTATCCGTTGGAGACACTATTGAGGTCATTGAGCATAGTGCTCAAGTCCTCCAGCGATTGTGCCATAAGTATAATAATTTTCTTTACTTAATGGGACAGTAAACAAACAATTAATATAACAATAAAAGCGGCTAATTTATGTTGCCAGGGATGACACGATAAGTTAGATATTCGTCAAAGGTCAGGTGTTTATAAACTTGTTTGTGACGAAAACCACGCCGTTTACTGACTGGTCGCAACTTCGAGACACGTTACAAAAGCATTTAGCCGCGTACAGGAATTGCAATCCTATAAGTCCCATTTCGCTAAACATCTCTTGGACACTGGACACAACCTAACCAACGACTCCTTTAAAGTCTTACATACTTGTAATAAAGGGCTGCGACTGTGTGTGTGGAACAGTTGGAGATATTAAAAATAAAAAATAGTAATGTTGCACTGCTGAATGAACAAACAAATGTTTCTAACTCACCTCTCTTAAACATCTTTGAACCTGCTCTCCAATGACGGACAGCCTCGCAGTGTGGTCGTTTGTCACCTTCACGGTGATTAGCGATTGGTTACGTGGTTGGAGGGTGGGCGGCGTTTTGCGGCGGCTTGTTATTAATTTAATAGCAGGTGGCAGCGTACGTCAGGTGGTGATTGGTCGCATGTTTTATCGCATGACGCGGTCGCTCACTACTTAAGTGGGAGCGGTTGCGTCGGCGAGTCTTATAAATAGCAGCTGTTTTGGCTCGCCGTTCACTAACGGTCAGCCACCGTAGAGTCTACTACACCTGAAGATGCCTCGTAGAAAAGAAACACGTGTCGTATTGTTGTCGGTGGTGTATCTTTCCTAGTGTAGTGGTGGTGGGAGTAGTGGTGCTGTTATTAGTGGTGACGGGGATAGTGCACGCAATTGAGGGAGGGCGGGAGGTGCTTCAAACTGGGTAAGACACATCATTTTATTTTATTGAGCGGATATTGGCAAAGTAAATTTTTCCAACTTTAATATAATGGATTTCCACAAAGTAACGCCTGATTCTATTAAATAATTTTATTTTTGTTTTTACATTACTTAGACACTATTCGAGTCCCATACAAAATGAACAATCAATTTCTGCACGACGCTTATCATCTCGGTAAGAGGCAGTGCTTTCTTTGTCTAAATTACAGCTATCTCTGTTCATTATAAAAAATTATTTATTTACATATGCTATTCTTATCTAGTTATGCAACTCTTATCACAAGAACAAAACATATTTTTTACTAAAATAAGTATCTAATTTAATATAAGACTTTTATTCGTATTATATAGCCGACTACTATGTAATTATGACTATAAGTCAATCTATAAATAAACTTTTTTTAATTTATTTACTAATCTTTATCAAAATATTACATAATAATATAACTTCGCCAAACTGTGAAGATAGTTTGTTGGCAAATAAATGCACTCTTATATCCTATTACATAATTAAATAAGTACACCACCTTCATAATGTAGCAAAAAAATAGAAATTCTAAATATAAACACTATTATTTCTATATTCTACATCATTCCACCCATAACATTGCAAAGAAATAGAAATTATAAATATAACCCGTATATATTTTCTCAAAATACGCTATCATGTATGTCTAAAAAATAATTCTTAAGTTTCTTTTTATTTGTAAATTTACGATCAGGTCTACCTGGCTTAGCCAGTCTATTTCATTAAGAAGATTTGGTATTAAATATTTTGTACATCTTTTACCATAGTATTTGTTAACACTAGGCTCAATTAATTTCACTTCTAACTTTCCTGGTTCTATATTTATTATTCACTTTTTCTTTATAATTATTTTTATTAATGTTTTCCAAAGCTAATAACATGTTAACTTTGTGTTCTACCGGTAAATTTTACAAATAGAGAATAACTTATTATAATCTTTCTTACAATTTACTTTAACTTTTCATTTACAAGATATTTTAAAAATCTTGTCTGTAAATTTTAATGTCCTTTATATGAGAAGCAAAGTGACCATATACTCCAAGTCCATAAGTTATGAGGCATCCACGCATAGTATAGAAGGTACATAGATTTTGTTCAAAATGGTGTAAATAATAAAATTTACCTAATATCGCCGACAGCCTTGTACATACATCTGTTATCCAATTAAAGTTTTTATCAATAACCAGTCCTAAATATTTAAACTTATCGAAAAATTCAATTTCTTTACATTTACAATTAATTTTATTATTATGTAAGCACTGAAAACAGTGGCCCACAACAGCTATCCCATTCAATGTGGTGTTTTCGCTGTAGCGTTGTATGGAGAGTGTATATGCATGCACTTTGTATATTATTTTGCAATTCTTTGTTTCTTTAGAGGCAAATAGCAAGCACATGTCATCCGCATACATAAACAATTGACAATTTTATTACATTAGATACTATTTACATGCGTAACATAACCCTCAGGACCGTAAATAGAACCAGTCGGTACACCCAAGCTAATACTGACCTCCTCTCCTAACGCCGTCCACTACAGTACAGAAGCGTCCTGTTAGATAGATAGCTACGAAAAAGTTATTTGTAGGGTCCCTGATTCCACCTCCTCTATCGCTTGCAATATAATATTATGGTCCAAAGTGTCAACGGTGTCACGAGGACACAGACCCTTAATTGTAAGTGGACACTTTCATCCATAGCCACCTAAATCTAGCATCAATTAAGAATCAAAAAATACAGATGCGTTGTCACCTCTAAGACTTAATGCTCATGAATACTCCTTCATTCATGAATACTATAATATTTCATATAGCGAGGATATACATATACATACCAATAGCAATTACTAAGTAGCAGTTATTACTACTTTATACTCTTTTTTACTACTTTTTTTTATACTATTTTTAGACTAGCAGCAACGTGATATTGCCACTCAACGTTATTCTTATAGATTTTAATCCCGGCGTAAGAGGTCCCTAGCACACTTTCTACATCCGATAACTAGTAGAAGTTTGGCTTTTTAACGTGCAAAATAATCCTGTGAAATTCGTTGTGATCGAACATAGAAGATTAGTTGTTTATCTTTACTTTGATTTTGATATACGAGTATAGTGTATTCGCCATAGCTCGGACGTCTAGCATACAAAAGATGAGAAGAATTTCTACTCCAAGTAATCTGATTATCAATTGTGCCTTTGAATTTTTTTTATAGAATAAGGGTGACAAACACGCACACAGTCCACCTAATAGTAAGTGGATGCTGCGGCCCATATACACCTACATCTATCCTCGATTAAGAATCAAAATGTAGATGCGTTTTCATCCCTGAGGAATAGGATGGAATGCCTCGTTTCCAGTAACAAGTCTTTTACATTCGTAGACGGGTACGTAATTAAGTGATAGATGAACAGTTTTCCGTATTGGGTAATTAATTACTACGAAATGGTTTTACGCAGAATTTATTTCAAAAATGGCTTTGTTCACAAGTATGTCTGATTTTTGGATACGCGAGTAGAATAAACTATTTTTCATATCTAAGCTCTAATGATCGACAATGCAAGGACGTTATTATCAAATCGACCAATTTTCTTTTATCACTCGAAACAGGTTAAATGGTAAATTTAAAAAACCTTATATCACAAAACATTATTTAGATTATTTTAATTTGAGGTAACAATAAATTTACTGTGGATTAGAACGACCCTTTTACATTTGTAATATATATTAAGTTATTTATGTGTTTTAATATTATGTATTTTATATATCTAATATGTATTTTATTTATTTAAATATTTTGTACACCTGTACCCGTTTATATATTCATTATTCATTCTTAATTATAAAGTAGATATTAAGTACACAGATATGTATATTTTACTAAATAAACATCGTACTATAAAACACTTTTCGCTCCAAAAAAATGTATTTTCTTCTCACATACTAGACGAAATTCGAGACTAACGATGTGTTTTATACATAACTCATCAATTATGTCGTGAACATTCAATTTCAAATATAAATCTCAAATATTCAATTTCAAAGCAAAAGAGCGACTAATAAAGAATTAGTGCTGGAAAAATTTATTGGTTATATATAGTTATACCGTGTTATGGCGGTGTAACAATATCTAACCCATAAATCATCCCGTGGTGTCGTAAGATGCAACAGAGGAAACAAATCAGGAAATGGGCAGAAGTGTCTTCCTAATAACGACTAAAAATAAAAATAAACTGCGGTTGCCAACCAGGTTGCTAAGCGTGGCAACTATGGCAGATATTTGGCATAGTTGCAAGCTGCTATGAGGCAATCTATGGGACTTTAATAGGCTGTAACAATAACGGTAAATTTCTTGTTAATATAATTTAATATAATAATTTTAAGTTTTAACAAATTAAATTATCAAGATTTTTTTTATTGTATTCCTTATCAATTTTAGATAGGTATATTCACATTTATATAAGCTTAAATTAAGTAACATCATTTTCATTCAGTTTCTACAATACATTCATTATATGACTGTCTAACGAGAGGGTTTTGTCCTCGTCTTCGTTCAGAATTATTCTAACAATAAATTTGAAGACGATCTCGTTATTACAAGCGTAAGCCTTCAATTATTTCCGTATTATTAAACTCACGTAGTAAATTTGTACACGTGTATTTTTATGTTATAACTGTATTCATAATATATAAAAAAATCTGTAATTTGGATCGTTTGCAATAATACAAAAAAATTCTAAACATAATTTATTAGGGATTATGTACAATTAATCCATTTTGATCTATTAACCTAATTTAACTAACTTTTACAATATCTTGTTATAAGTATGCATTTTATGCAAATTTCATATGTGTGTTTTAAATTTATTTATACTTACTTTGATATACGAAACGTAGTATAAATAAATTCAAATATAGTACGAAATATAGTACCATGTAGCGGCGGTGTAAGAATATCCACTAACCCATATAATCCCGTGGGTGTCGTAAAGGGGAAACAAATCGAGGGATGGGCAGCAGCGTCTTCCTAATAACGACTAAAATAAAACTGCGGTTGCCGACCCGCTCGCCAACCAAGCTATGGAAAAATCCCTCTATGCATCAATCTATGAGGTAGGCCTATTTTTAGCAATGAACTTTAGTAGGTTATAACGGTAAACTTGCACAAAATTTTACTTGTTATAATTTAAGGTCACTAATTTTAACAGTTCAAGTGTACCACTATTATTCTATGAGAAATCATATTATAGTTTCAAGGAAAATCCAATGAGATATTTAGTTAAAATTTAACGTATAGTTACACCATGGTGTGATGACGGAACGTTTATTACTCGTCTCTTTCAGTACCTACCACTTAGCGATGTCCTTAACTCGTGGAAGACAGCTTTCATGCACCGATCCTGTAAAGGATAACAGCTCAAATCCGTCGTACTCCTACAGACCTATCACTATCGCTTCTTTTTCTTAAATAATGGAATTAACTGATTAGTAACCGCCAGCACAGTTTTCATCGTGGTCGCTTGGTTGGTGGTCTAAGTTAACATAAGGATGGCTGAATCGAATCCAGGGGAGGCCTTGGCGATTGTTTAAACATATCGAAGGCCTTCTTACTTTCATCAGGTTTGGCAGGCCAGTATTTGCCAGCAGACCGCTTACAAATTTACAGGCGCTGCATCGACTTAACACACTAGCGCTGCGAAGAGATGTAGCATACCTTTGTTGAATCGCATCTTGCAGCTATTTCACATCGTGTTAATATTTGGGATACCATCCATACTACCTAGATGATTCAAAGTCCACCACTGTACATTTTACCAGAAGTTTTCTTCTACACAACTTCTAAAAGGACAGGAGAGTAGACTGTGAAAATGAGTTGACTATTTCTAGCTAGATGAAGAACTCTAAAATTAAACTATGCTAAGACTCTTCTATTTAAAGAAAGATGGGGCGACTTATGAAACAATTTATTTCACTATTTAAAATCATGAAATGACTTCAAATCACTATTTACATTATAGGGGAGTACTACAGGGTTTTTGTTTATTCTACTTTTTGATTTCTTCTTAGCTGGAGTTCTTCTTTGCCGCGAATGGTCTACGCCGGCCAGGTGCCTTATATTCCTGCGGCGGGCATCGCGCAGCCGATGGTCTCCACGCGGACATGAAACGCGCTGACTATCTCCCTGAGTCTATGTGCAACGTATGGTGTAGCGCGCTGTATAACTCTTTATCCGTTGTAGAGTCCGTCAATATGTTACTTTATCTGATCTCACTCTGTTTTCGTCCTGGATAAACTCCGCTAGTCACGCCTATCAAATTCGCTTGTATCTCTAATCGCGGAACGCTTTGTGATTTAATCAGGGTGACCTTCGCCTTAGCCGCTTCCAACGTCCTTCTATACATTACCCTGACCGTACCGTCACGATTACGTATATGCCAATATGCCGTGGATGCGTACGCTTGTTCCTCACGTCGTTAAATATGTGAGTTTCCTATCTACTACTCCCACGTAAGAGCATAACGTCGCGGAGGATGGTGTGATACTTCCTCAACGACTCGCAGCCTTCTTCATCCGCCACAGGTCTTGCAGAAGAATCACCGCTGTGATGGTGAAGCAGCTGAGCAGTCCGAGTGGGTCAAATACTGACATGACCGCTTTCAGCGCCTCCTTCCTGGTCGGTGAACCATGGAGAATCTTCACCTCATACGGCAACCTGTTCAGGACGGATCAAATTTTAATGCGTCCTTTTCGGCCATCCACAATAAACCTAGGGTCCTTCGAGGCCATCATGGGTCGCTCCCACCTCTTATGGGCTTCCTGCCAGCAGCCCTTCTGGTTTATCCTCCAGCAAAGCTTCTTGTGGACTTCGGTGACCTGATTTGCTTTCTTTTAACGGCTTCTTCCAATATGGCGGAACTATCTGGTTTCATCATCCATGTAATGACTATATGATGATCGCAGATGCGTTTAGTCGTGTTAGACGCGACGAAGCACTGTCTCATCTGGACTCGCAGATGTTTTCGGTGTTTGGGTCTTCTTTGAGGTGGCGCAACGCATGGTGAGGGTGGTGCAGCCACCGATACGCCACATTTCTTGTGCTTACATCTTAGACACCGATGCTTTCCTATCTGTTTCTTCTTGTAACTGCGCGATGTCCCTAATATTTCTTTTAATTAAATCCTCTTCGATTTCTAAACGTTTTTTCTTATCGCGGCGAGTTCTTCAGCTGTGTTGCACTTTATTTGCTTTATCCTCTTTGACGTTGAAGTTGATGTTGACGTTGACTATGACGTTGGATCTTCTCTCTTGACGGACGATCTCCTTTCTTGACAGACGATCTCTCTTGTCCGGATATCTTCTACCTTGACCGGCGATCTTATGTCTTGACCGGCGATATTCTCTCTGACCGGCAAACTTCTTCTTGGCTGATGATCTTCTATAATGATCTTCTGGCGTTAATCCGATGGCGATGGACCAAAAATTAAAGGACAGGGAGAACAAGTGAACCGTATATTGTTTTCTGTTGATAACTTCTCCTGTGGACTATACGAGCGATGAGAAATGAGTTGACTATTGCTAGATAAAGAACTCTAAAATTAAACTATACTAGGACTGTTGTTTACGTCACTTTACACTATCTAGTACTGCAAAGCTCATTTCCGGGTTTTCTTTTCAGGATTTCTTAATATATTACAATAAATTATACACGAATATATTATTAAATTATATTTCCACCTACTTTTACACGTATATAATTTCCTTTGTAACACATACCACCCACATCACTATTACTTTAAAGATATTTTTCTTGTTTCATTAATCGCCATTATGCGAGATAGCATCGTTTAGCATCCAAGCTAATTCTACCGCCACTTATCACAATCATTTTTGTTCGCATTTTGTTTGTTCAAAGTTATGACGAGAAGCAAATTACCTAAACTGGTTTCGGATGAAGAAGTTAGTTTAAAACTATTATCGCTAAGCATAATTATATATATGAACGCTTACAAAAAAATTATGCGACCTCAAAGGACGCATTGAATTATTTGAAAGAGCAGAATTTATTTTTAGTACCGCTTCAAATATATAACAATTACGTATTGAATTTCAAGTTCTAGATAATTATAATGTTAAAATGTAAAACTAAAGCCTAACGCAGTCATTGATTATAACTTGGAACTCATTTGAGGTTTATAGTAGTTTTAAGTGTCAAGTTAAGAAAATATCTATATCGCCTTCAATGTTACGTAAAAAAAACTTCGCTGCCGCCAATGAATTAATGTCATTTAACGGTGACATACGCCAATGGTCCATGTTTCATCGACAATTTAAGACAACACAATACTACAGTTAACTGATGCCGAATGCGTTTATTATTTTGTAAACAAATTAAGTGACAAAGCGTTGTCGGTTTGTGCCGGCTTAGCGCCTACCGCAGAAAATTATTCTATTATTTGGAATGCGCTTATACGTAGATATAACGATGAACGCTCACTAGCATCTATGTAAATTAACCAACTTTTGAACTTAAAACAAGTGAACGTAAATAAAACAAGCGTTTACCATAATTTCATGGCCCAATTTGATGCTTCAATTAATTCTCTAAAGCAATTATATATTGATGGCTAGCCAATTTTGTTTAAGACTCTAATCTCTGTCTAAGACTGTTAAGTCATTTGAGATGCCTTGTTGTAATATTAACATAACAATATATGCCTCTTTAGAACAATTTTATACCAACAAAATAGAGATATATGTCATACATTTAATAATTCGCATACTTTGTCTACAAACATTAATAATCGAAACAAATCACTTTCAAATAAAATAAGTAAAACCCTTATTAATACAGATCGTTTGCATTCATATATCTTTTGTAAATCAAATGATCATGAACACTTGTATGTTTGTCCACGTTTCCTCAAATTAAATACGCAAGAAAGGAACAATTTTTAAAACAAAACAATTATTGTACTAATTGTTTGAGTGATAAACACTCGTCTGCTTTTTGCAAATCGCAGTGCAAGTGTATGTACTGCGCCCACCGCACCATTCATTAATTCATTTTGACCTGCTTTTCGTAATGCAATGCATATAAACAGATAGATCAATAGGAGGTTGTGCGGTCGCCTAACTCTAATGCATTTAGCTCGCATTCAATTAACGACCGTGCAGTTAACAATAGTAAGTTAATTTTCTGTGGTTCATAATTCTAATGCGGCGGAAATGTTAAAACACTTGACTCTTCATGTAATATTTCTCGTGATTATTGTACTCTTCCGCGCTATACTACTTAATTATGGACTGCAAAAATAAAAGTCATAGATAAATACGATAACGAACATTTTGTTTTACAAAAGATTGTTGTAAACGCCTTTTTCTTTCGGTTACAAATATAAATCGTTTTACTGGAGTACACGGAATTTACACACGGTGTTACTTCACATCAGTTAACAGATTCGGTAGTAGATGTTTAAACACATTTACGCATTTTTAGATTCGGAAGTCGCACTCTGTTGTGCGTGTTCATCACCGCATAAGTTCAACACCTTTGGTAGCAACAATCGTATTTCGCAAATACATTCTTATTTATAACAGGATAATTTTTATCACATCGCAGGGTTTGAAAATCCTGCAAATCATATTCGCGTGGACTGTTACCATCGCAAATTTTAAATTGCGACTTTTGGTTCTTTGCGCCTCCGTGGGTTTCCTTGCCGTGTAAAGAATGGCCTGTACGAAGGTGAAGAAAAGACTGTGTCGTTTGCAGTTAGTGAGATGGAAGAAGTGTAGGTTTTTAAAAAATTGCCGTGCAGCAATAAAATTAGAAATTTCTGAAATCACAGTCATTAAAATTGAGCAAAGTATCGATTTTGCCGACTATTAAAAGGGGCAACCGTACTCATCAACGTAAGGCCGGTTATCGCCATTTATCGCGGACGGTCTGCTTCCAATAGGTGGTCAGTTAGATTATACATCTTTATCGGATTCCCAATATTGCTCCCAAAAAAGAGGCATATTGTTGATCATATAATTGATATTACTATAAGAATTTTCACGCCGATCCTCAGTATTTACTTGCTGCATTACGGGAGAAATATTGGATATTATCAGCTCGCCGCGTAGTTAGATACCGCATTCACAGGCCCTATAATGTCTGCTTTGTCTGCTTGCCGCTTAGAGCAGTGCAATGCGTTTACTCACACAGGTGTGGATTTTTCGGATCCACTTTATATTACATTGACACGTAAGCGTGGCATACGCAGCCAGAAGGCATATTTCTGTTTATTTGTATGCCTTGTTAATAAGGCATTGGATTTAGAACTAGCGTCGGATCTAAGTTCGTCAAGTTTTTAGACATCTTTAAGAGATAGATCTCTCAAAGAGATCCGTGTAAATTTGTATACAGCGATAATGGTACTAATTTTGTCGCCTCGCTTTCATATTTACATGAATTATATTGCTTTTTACAATCTGAAGAATATTATAAGGTATTCAATCAGGTGCTCACTGATAATGGCATTCTTTGGAAACTGAACCCTCCAAGCGCTCCACATTTGGGGGGGTACGGGGGTGCTTACGTATGAAGAAATGCTTACTACACTCTGTCAAATCAGTATTTTAATTATCTTAAATTCTCGCCTAGTTTATGTATAAAGTAGTGATCCTTCGAACCTACATCACTCACACCTGCACATTTCGAAATTTGTAACCGCTTGAATGCTTACAGCCCCTGATTTAAGTATAGAACGCATTAATCTGTTATCATGCTTCTCATTAATAGATTCTTTAGTTCAGTCCTTTAGGAAACACTTTAGATTTGAATACTTACATACATTACAGAGTAGGGCAAAGTGGAATAAGAACGCTAATGCCATTACTGTAGGAGCAGTCGTTCTAATAGATATGGATAATACTCCACCGCTTCAGTGGCCTCTAGCGTTGTCACCGAATTATATCCTGGTAGAGATAGTGTGGCACGCGTTGCGTAAGTTAAACTTAAGAATTCTACTCTAAAACACCCTCTTGTCAAACTGTGTCCTTTACCAACACAACGATTAGTCAAAATATCGCTTCATTTCACTACTATATAAGTAATGATTTCTTATATTTACGCGAACACTACACATTGAATAAAACTACTTTTACGATTTTATCGCGTTTAATTAACTTATTTTATTAACATCCCAACGTTTCGGGTGATTTACAGCAACCATGGTCACGGGGACTGATCCCAGACCACGACCAGTCCCCGTGACCATGGGTGCTCTAAAGTACCGAAAGTTAATAAAATAAGTTAATAAAACGCGATAAAATCCATAATAGTACTATATAATATTTATCCACTTTATATATTATTTTATACTTTTTGCTATTTGATGATACCCCAAGGCCGGGGGGATATTCGTGTCACTTTGCACTACCACCTAACGCTTATGAGATTCGTTAATTATTATCTTATGAGAGTACTGCAAAGCCCATTTCCGGGTTTCCTATCTACCGCTTTTTATGCCTTCACTGCTGGCCGTATGAGGAAGCTCAAGGTCGCTCAGCGAGCTATGCAGAGGGCTATGCTCGGGGTTTCTCTGCGTGATAAACTTAGAAATAAGGATAACCGCAGTAGAACCAGAGTGACCAACATAGCTGAACGGATTAGTAAGCTGAAGTGGCAATGGGCCGGCCATATAGCTCGAAGAACCGACAACTGATGGGGAAAAAAATTTTTCGAGTGGCGGCCTCGTACCGGCGGATGAAGTGTAGGGCGACCCCCACTAGATGGAGAGACGACCTGGTATGACATGCAGGAAGTCGATGGATATAGGTGGCTCAGGACCGTGCTTTATGGCATTCCTTGGAGGAAGCCTATGTTCAGCAGTGGACTTGTGAAGGGCTGTAATGATGATGATGATGATGATGTGCACTCTTGTGTTAAACGGGGTTCTCACAAGCTCGCAAGTCACGAAACCAACCGCACCGCCTATATCTCGCGGATTGCTCTCGCCCTTGTGTGGTTTAGATATTGAACTATACAAGAATACAGCAAAGTGTATAGACATTTACAATAACGCTATATTTCGCGATAATGTGAAATTTATATGTGTGAACACAGCCGACATCCAACCATCGTGGCCGCACCCTTCAAGACACGAGGCAGATCAGCGGTAGTTCAGGAGAGCTCACATGCATTCCTTCACATCATTTCTGTAGCCCGAAGTTAGGGACATTTGCAGTATCGCGAAATAGTATATTCTCACCGCCTCATACAGTCCGTGATCTACGTAAAATCATTAATTTAGTTTGTGATTACATAAACAAACTGTTTTTATAAAAAATTCAAATTCATTTAAATTTATTCATTTTTTCAAACGTTACTAAAAAGTTTTCAAAATAAATATAACAGACGCCAGTAGGGTAATATTGGGGCTTCTGAATCACTCACATCTGTTCCCGATGCAGTTCGCCCCAATCTTATTGGGGTTTTTGCATCACTCGTCAGTTCGTGATGCAGTTCGCCCCAATATTACACTAAACAGCTCTAATTTTCATTTTGAACTTAGCAGATGTCTTCTCAATTCTGTGTGACTCTTTTTAACTCACAGCGATTTTCCATACTCTTTCAAACATTTATTTATATAACCTCACCCTTTCACGGCGTTCAGATAAAAACATTGAGGATAATGTAATGTGTGTTGCATCCATGGATCATCGTAAATCTCCCAATCTTCAATAACTCCTCCACAGGAAAAACAAGCAGCTGTATCATTTATGCTATCGCCGAAATAAAAGAATCACATCAGCCATTTCATTCACCAGTGCTTCTCTTAAATCAGTCGTTGCCCAATAATGTCGTAATGAAAATAAACGTGTTTTATATGAATCATATAAACTATATTGGGGTCTGTATTCATTTTGAGACATGTCTCTCATGCTTTGTGGAGGTTTGATCTTGCTGGTTGCAAGAGTATAATGAAGCTGCAAAGCTGCGCTGATTCCTTATAAACATTTTTAAAAAGTTGCTGGTGGAGGGTTTTATAGTTTATGAAATAAAATAAAGAATATTTCAAATGTTATTATCAGAGCACCATTTATTTAAACAATAAACATTATTCAAAGCACATACTGAGTCATGATTAATACAGCTATACAAATCTTTACATTCTTTATATCGATCATACAGATTTAACAAACTAGGACAACCTTTATCTTCTAAATTAATTATATTATTAATTGATACTAAATTCAAATTAGGTTTTTCTAAGTAGAAGTTCTCTTAACCCGTTATTTAAATTGTAAGATTTGTCTCCAATTTTTACTAAAAATACAGTTTCGTTATCCAAACTGTCAATTTTAGAAAATGTAACTTCTGAATTTGCCATCATGTAAGTTTCTTTTCTTTTCTTATCCCAAATGGTATATTTAAATTATCATCGTAAATATCACAGATATCATTTCGATCTAATGAAACCTCTAAATTGTCTTTAATTTCTTTTTTTGGGGATTCTGCAGAACTCAAGTCAGTATCGTAATAGTTCTGAAATTCCGATTCAAATGATCCAGCAGAACTTGCGCATGATTGAATCGATAAATTATGGTCTTGATTTGGCTTTTGCTTATTTACAATGATTTTAAGGGGCTCTGTAACAGATTTTAGCATTTTATCTAGGGATAAGTTCAGTTCATGTTCATTATTTTTCATTTTTTTATTTTATTCTTTATGGAGTCCACAGACTTCATTAATTCCATTTTAATTTGCTTTTCCATAATGCTTTACAATACTTCATTCTATCATGGCTACAATAAAACTAAACAATTTTATCAAAAAAATAATTTATAATAGTTTACTCGAGACTTCTTTCTATACCTGCCATTGTTTAACGATGAGTCTTTGTTAATACAAACAAAATTATACAGCTTACTCCAAACTATATTAAAAATATTTTAAATTGATTCCATGACATAACAGAACTAACATGTCCTTCATAAATATGTTTTAAGTTCACATCATCTTGTTTATATATTATAATAAATTTGGCATTGTCTCGTAGCAATTGTTTCGGATAATTACGAATGTTGATTTGATTTTCACAAGCAACATCATCAAAATAAATACAGAATTGTTTAAAGCTTCACTTGGACCTATGACGTCTTTGTTATCATTGAACTCATAAAATGAAATGTTAGGTACTCTCTTAATTGCTTCTCGTAAAAACGATATTTTGGTTGATAGTTAGTTTTGAATACAAGTAAAGATTTTGAAATTGAAGTCCATTTTCATGCAACAATAAACTTATTACAACGTTTGTTTTACCGCAATTAGAGGGACCGCATATTATACAGCGAATGGTATTTGGTGAGAGAATGCTATGTCTGATCTTGTGAGCAGAGTGATCAATATTAATATTGGTAACGCGCTTAGCGATATGGGTTGTTTGATCAACTTCATCGTGGTTATTGAATGAGTTACTAACCTACAAACATAGGTATATATTTAAATTTTGCATGAACAATATTAGAGAGAAATGCATGTCACACCATGTCTGTTCTGCTAAATGTTCTCCTATTCTCATGTTACAAATTTCTTAGTAGATCTATGCTTACTTTGCAAAATAATGCTATTCTGATCTTACAAATCCTGAGTATATTATGCTTATTCTGTAAATTATACAATTCTCATCTTACAACGCACGATCACGTCATTTTGCTACAGTACTTTCTATAAAGAGCACGTTTGTTTTTGTTTAGCTGAAATTTGAAGTAAGTACTTTAAATGAAATATTTAAATAATAAAGTAACTTATTCTATTCTATTGTAATTCTAATGTTATAATAAATGTAATAAAATATGTAACTTATACTCATTTTGTTTTTCAGAAACATGTCACATACACCATCTTACAGTCCTGTTTTGGATAGTTAAGAAAATATACATGAGGTAAGTTACTATTTAGTTTATATTATTTTTAATTGATTTTAAATTCATGGGTAGTAATTAATTAATGTTTAATTATATATTTATATTTGGCTTTCAGAATTTGATAGAAGACTCGGACCCAATTACTAATCCATTTTACTATGCTCAAGATAGGCAAGGCTGGTACGATGAAGGATGAGCAGAGCCGTCGCCAAAAATCGGAGGAAAAAATGAAAAAGAAAAAAATCAAATCAAATTCTTTGAAAAATACATCATTTATCATGCGAAAGGAAACGGGTAATGTACGTCATTTAATAAAAATTATAATACATGATTTAGATGGTCGTAATATCGATGAAATAAATACTGAATCTGGAAATGCAGCTGTGAACGTGCAATATCTAGTGACAAGTGCATATGATGACATCATGGATGAGACAGAACATTTAGTTTGTAAAGTGGTAAAAAAATTAAGCAAATCTAGTATTTAAGTTTGAAATCAATTAATAAAATTTATGTTAATAAAATGTCTATAAATAAATGATTAATTGTTTCGACATGTATAACTCTGTTGTAAAAGTTAAGTGTATTTAAATTTATTGTTTTCATGTAATATTTAGTATTTAAGGATCTAATGGGATAATAAATAAAACAAGATATGATTATGATAATGCAGTATTTTTGTTTCAACTTACATATAAAAATTTAATTTATATTTTAGCTACAGTTATAATTACGATATATACTAGTTACAATATAAAACATATTTGCAGTAAAGAATATTCAAAATAAAGCAATTTGTTTTCATTTACATTATGTATATGTTTATAATTTTTTATAAATTACTATTACTTTTTTATCCTACATGTAATCCTGATTTCACATGTAGGATAAAAAAAATAATAGTCATGGAATTAAACAACAGCGATCAGAAAACCAATGTAAATAGTAAATTAGTTAAAATATAATGCTATTTAAAATAAATTGCTATAATGTCCCCAAGGCAAAGTTTTATACATATCTTCATATTTGTCGCTTATCATCATTGCCACTAAGAATGAGCTTATTCATTTTTTGTGTAAAGTATATGATTCTTAGATCGTATTACGTACATAGTGTCTCTATGGGTTTTCTTAAATTTAAAATATCTCTGTACTTTTCAATAGTCAGTTTTTGTAATATGCTTTTACACCTTTGCTTTCTAAATTGCGGAATTTAAAGTATTAACGCAGTATAATTTTGCTTTCACGCCAATAAACTCTGTCATAATATCACCACCTAATTCATCTTTAAAATACCCTGGTATTTGTTTATTCGCTTTTGGAATATGGTATATATTATTTTCAGAAAAATTACTTGTATCAAGGTACTTAATATTATCTTTCATATCTTTATAGAAGTCTTCAGTGTAAATTAAATACAAAAGATTATCTGTATCAGTGAAACAAAGTTTGATATTATTATCTTTGTATATTTTCTTCATTACAGAATAATGAAAATTATATAAATGACTTTTGCAAGTTTCAAAATAGTAAAGCCCACATGTATTGGACGATTCAAGATCACTTTTGTTGGTCGTAGTCGAATGGCTACGAGGCTATCAGAAATAATTACAAAATTTTTGAAATTAGGCAGACTAACATATTTTCGGCACCACAGACTTTATTTGTGTTATTAAAATTATCTTTCCATACATTTACTAGCTTAACATCGACTTGTTTTCTTTTGTTCTCTATAGTTCTTCGAAAAATTGAATTGTTTTTTTTTTAAAAAGTCTCTTTCAAAATCAGATGTAGCATTTTGTCTTAAAGATGTATTTAGGGAAATATATGGCTCTAAAATGCTTTTGATTGAACGCTAAAATCCTATGAATCTTCAATAAAACAAACCCGTTTCTTAGGTATTCTTTTAAATGAAGGTAATGGATAACATATTTATATTTAACCAATTTCTTATTACTAATGTTTGATGATATTGGAAATGTTAACTTTTCTGCTGCAAACGGTAAGTCGGAATGTTCATCATGAATATTGCGTGGATATTGCATGTCAACTTCGATTTTATATCCTTCCTTACTATTAGGAATAATAGAGTTAATATCAAAACTTCTTAATTATTTTTTTAGGCAGTAGCTGCATCATAGCATAACCATGCACATTTACGCAATCTAAATAAACTAAGAAAAATATGGATCTTCTTCGTTAAAATTTGGTAAGTATTTGTTATTACCCTTGCATACCTTAACGAGCATTGAGATAGACCTCCTCTTATACCATTTTCTAAAAATTGATAAATTTGTATAGCAGTAATTAAATCCAACTCAATACTTTTCAACAATAGCATAGCATTCCAACTTAGTGAAGGTGATGAAACATAATGACAAGGATCGAGACGATAATAATTCAAAATCATGGAACTAAATTTCTCAAAACGTCGCAAACGATACATTTGTGCTATGATACACCAAAGGAAGCAGTGACTGTCTGTATTATGAATATTAAGACATGACTTTGTTCTGAAAATACTTTTTGGTAATGAAATGAAATGACCAGCTCTTAACGGATTATATTTAGCTATATTTAGTTCTAAATCTTTAATTGACTCAATTGTCCACCCATATTCAGATAATTCAAACTCCATGCAATTGCTGATTAAATTTTTCAGTATTCTTCAAAAGAAACTTTTAATCAGTACTTTGTAATATAGGCGTATATTTAGTATTGAAGCTTTTAATGATATTTCATCATTCTTTGAAGCTCGTACAACACAAATAATTCAAAGTTTACCTTGATTGATTTGTGCGTGGTTAGTAATGTTTAATTATATTGCAAACAGTGCTAGAAATATTAGATAAGAATAAAAAAAAATTCAGTGACATAATTATGCCAGAGCATAATTATGTCACTTGAATTTGGATTTATTCTATAACTTGCAATCCTAATCTTGAAAGCAGTAGCTATTAACTGAACATTATCAAACTGAGTTCTAAGTAAACAATTAATTTTATGTATATTACTCTTCTTATGTTATGAATTATTTGATGTATATGCATTACAGTCCTGACAGAATTTAATTTTCAATCATATATCTATTATTGATGTTTAGTGTAATACTGCTCAAAAACTTGTTTATAAATATGTATTTCAATCATTATTTATATTTGTCTTATAGATTTAAATTCTAATTAACAACTCTAAATTATAATTACTTTGTCTAGATTTTGGTATTTCAATATTTAAGTTTCAATCCAGCTTTTTTTTTGTTCTTTTAGATTCAGATTTTAGTTTTTAATTTTTCGTTGCTGTAAGGAGAGACACAGTTTTGAAAATAATATGGTATATCGCGCAATTATATAATAAAATGATTCGTAACTTTAAATTATAATTACTTTATCCAGGTATTTCAAAATCTAACTTTCAATATCTGGCTTTTTTTAGATTCAAATTTTAGTTCTTAGTTTTCGCTGTTGTAAGGAAAAATAAATGCAATTTTGAAAATAATTACTTCATTCAGGTATTTTAAAATTAAACTTTCAATATCTGGCTTTTTGTTTTTTTAGATTCAGATTTTAATTCTTATTTTTCTATGCTGTAAGGAAAAGACATAAAGTTAAGAAAATAAGATGCTAAGTCAATAACATTTAATATTAAGCTTACTTTATTATAGGTGCCTAAACAAAATTTGAAAACATTACATGGGTATAAAATTGGCTGTATAGCAGCGTACTCGTCCTTTGCCGCTGCTACTAACTTTGTCACAGCTTCCACGTAAGGCTGTTGTCTTCCACAAGCGGACTTCAGAGTGACGAGCGAACGCTTCCACCGATCGGAGCCAAGATATTCAGATTCTTTCGTGTTGTACACGCAGCTCTATGTAGTAGTCGCCCGTCTTCGTAGGATCTGCCCTCTGCAGCGTACAGCCGAACCCGCGCGCCGCGATAATAAACTGCTCAGCGCCGTCGCTCTAATGGGTTCTTGCAACTCGTTATCTCCTGTTATTATTTCAAATATTAATGTTAGTATTGTATAGAAAAATAGGCACATAATATTTATAAACTAAAAAATATTATAGTGCTGTTTGATATCGGTAAGAATTAAAATGTTGGTGATGATAATCTCGATGATAATACTCAAAACAAAAGTTTTCAAAGCACCAATTACTAATATGAATAAATTAAATTGGTTAAATAATGACAAGAATAAAATAAAAACGATAAAGATCTATTACCTGAGTACAAATATTTATCTGTGAAATAAATATCTGCATCGACCGGGACTCGAACCCACAACCCTCAGCTTGGCAATTTGGGTCACTGACCAATGCCACAATTGTATTCATAAATTTAAATTGAACTTACCTCTAAATCAAATGCAAACGAAGACCTCTTAAGCCTTTTCTTTTTTATAGGCTCAGCTTCCGATTCGCTATTTGAATCCAGAACGAATTTCCTCTTCTTATTATTATTATCTCTACAAGACTTTTTCAGCGTTTACTCTGGTTTGGATTTTGTAATGAGAGTAGTAAAATAATCCGAGTCAAATGGGTTGACAATTTTGCTAGTCGACGTCCTAAAATCAGTGATTCTATAGTCAATATAACAGGTCGTAGATCACTCGTACATATTATTTTATTACATATTTATATACATAACTAGCTGACCCCAGCGAACGTTGTTCCGCCATATAGATTACTTGTAGTGAATGATTTGGATATTTTACATACAAAAGAACAAAAAGCACGATTTAAATTTTGAGGGGTGAGGGTAGGAAAGTGAAAATTTAGGGTAATGTGTATTTTTATGCTAAATCTATAAAAATAAAATAAAATTTTCCGTCAAAAAAATAGGAAAAAATCTGGATAGGGACACCTTATCACCCTATCGGTATGAAATATACTTTAAAACCTATTCATACCTACCAAATACACAAACAAAGTTTCCAGTAGGTCCAGCCGTTTCGGAGGAGTTTGACCTAGTGGTCAATGTTAGTACACCGTGGCACGAGAATTTTATATTAGATTATATAGTATGAATTCGATAAAAGAATAAAAATAATAACAAGACACGTACATACTTACAGGTTTGATGAACACGGTCACGTCACTTCAATTAAAAAGAAAATTAGGAATGACTTGCAGCGCTTTCTAGCTCTCCTTATATATTGCAGAATTCTAAAGCCCACTACTCAATAATACTTTAGCCAAAAACTAATTATTAATTTCGTTAGTCACATTTATTTACCATTTCTATGAATGCTCTATATAAAGTCTAAAATCCATTAACTAAAAATTTATCAATGTGTCTACCTTAACCTAATAATATGACACAGCTTACAGCAGCCATAGTCCGTCAGGGGATACTTGAGATGAAATTCGTTTAAGGAAGTTGCATTCTTATGAGGGTTCTTATTATATTGGTGTTACTGTTTTTGTGTTATAAAAACCGATAAACTTTGAGCTATCTAACTTCTGATTTTCTTTTAAGGTGTATTTACATTTTTTTAACTACTACAAGTATTACTTTTATTGTGATTAGATAACCAGATAAAATATTATTCATTAAAAAGTTTAATTTTGAAAGAAAAAAACATGATGGCTCAATTTATGATGGTTTATCTAGTTTGAACTTAATAACCAAATACATTTGAGCTATTTAATATGCAACAGGCTCCTACAGGTTAACTTAAAATCCATTTTTGACTTTCTGAAAGTTTGAAATGAAAACTTTTCTATGCTCATCGATGCTTGATTTAGGTAAAATATTTTTTTATATGCATTTACTGTTTAAATAAGTTACATAAGTATTTTATGCCTTTCAGTCTAGTTGGTATATAATAACATACTTATATTTAGGTACCTACCTACCTAAATTGCAAAATTCCTTTATTGTGAACCACTTTTGTTGCAAAACGAAACTATTGAATAATTGTACCTATCAAAAACCTTTCTATCGCTAGATTTGGCTGCAAGAAATAAAATATTTGACATAAGCTAAGCTCAGATATATAAATGTGTCAAATATCCATCTCTAGTACGCAAGTCCAAGAATAGATAGGATATTAAAAACGGCTGCAAGTAGCGATCGCTTCAAGACAACCAATTGACCAATATAAAAGAAATCTCCCTGTCGTCTTATAATTAATAATAACATGTAATACCAAAATGCTAACACACTCAATACTATAATAGTTACCCTATATAGATAAGGTAAGTTTAAAAATAGTTATGTTATTTAATATCTTAATTAATAGCATGCATAAATACTTTCTTTAAAAACACCTCAGGAAGGTTTTATTCATTCATAATTAATTCAAAATCAAGAAGAATGAACACAATGCTGTTTTCATATGGAAAATTTTGAAGTAAGTTTAATAGCGGACAGTTCCGCTGATATCAGCCTCAACATGTGCTAAGTGAAATGTAATGCGAACTGATCAACTAGAAATGATAATATGAATATAATATATCAGTGAATACTACTATATCAATGAAGTTGATAAAATGTATCGTTGCTTTGGCGAAAAAATGAAATATTTTCATAATGGGTTAATAATAATGATTAAAAAGATTTTTAAGGCAAATGCACCAAATTTTTTCAGACCTTATTTTTAATAATTACAGAAAAACGGATGTAAAAAAAAATTCAAAGTTTTGTTTTTCATCCCAATTACTAGAGCGATATCGAGCACACTTTTTATTATTGTTATTTAAAGGTTAAGATTTAAATTTAATAAAAAATAATTATTTACTGTTAAAAACGATAAAGATCTGTTACGCCACGTTTAATGACAAGTCAATTATATTGACCAATAATTTCCTTTATTACTAAATTAAAAAGCTGCATTAAGTATCTGCGCAGGACAGGATTACAGTGCAAGGGTATGTCGACAAGCACTAGTAAACTCTCTATTCCTTCACTTTTATAGTCCTTTTTTACGGCAATCTGATACGACCAGAGAGAGATCAGACGCAGAACCAACCGCTTTACAACACCATCAACTTCCTGACTTCGGGCTGCTACCAAGAACTGCTTGGCAGAATTTAATTAAATCTAGTATTTACGGATTTATCGTGTTTATTATACTTATTATATATTCCCAACGTTCCAAGCACTTTACAGCACTCATAGTCAGGGCGGACTGAATAGTTCAACGTCCCATGTCGTAGTTAACCACAGCTACCTTCAGATTAAATTTATTAACTTTTGGTCTGATTTACGCAGTATAAACTTATAGTATCTTGAAGTCTTGCAGTTGTATGCTTAGGTTAGGATTAAATTTATTAATTATAGGATTTCGAGCAATTAGTAACACCTAGCCATCATCTCTATTGAAATAAGGATGTTTCTGATTTCAATAGCCTCGCGAATCATCTTTGGAAGGAATCGGTGTTCTTTAGCGAGGATTTGTGGTCTATGAAATCTGATGTAGTGACGAGGACGATATTAGAATAGAATAGAATAATTTTTATTCAATATAGATTATTACATAATACTTATTGAAAGTAATTTTTTATTTACCACTTTATTTACCACTGGAACTTTTTTAAACATATGTCACTTTACAATAATTTTGTGTTTTTTTGTTTGTACAAATTTAAATGAGTTTTAATAGAACCAGCATGGTGGCGATCACCTCATTCCCAGGGTTTTTCACTTATGTATTCTTTGATATTATAATAACCTTATTGTACAATTTTTCTTTAATAAAACATTTAAACTTATTTATTGACACATTTTGTACATTTTCCGGGATTTTGTTGTAAGCGTATACATTGCCCATAAACGAATTACTAATTCTGTGAAGTCTAGTAACTGGTATTATAAGCTTATGTTTGTTCCTAGTGTTTAAAGTATGAACATCTTTATTCTTATCAAAGCTATTTATCAAATGTACCAGCTAAATAGCTGGTACATTTGAGTTTTGAAACAGTCATTCATTTGTTTTTCCTCATTTTTTTTCTTTGGCGTCGCTATAACCGCACAATGGAAAACATGAAATATCGGTATATTTACGAGTACGAGTTCTACGTGGCACCGTGCTGCAGAAACAGCTCGAAGGATTAATGATGTGTACGGCGCTGGTGTCGCAAAATAAAGCACGGTACGTTTTGGATTCAACGTATTCGTTTTGGAAATTTCGACCTTCAGAACCAACCCGTGGACGGCCGGCGACCAAAGTGGAAAATGAAGAATTAAAGGCTATTGTGAAGCGGATCCATCACATAGCACTTCAGAGATAGCTGCAGGCTTCGGGGTAAGTGATAAAACTGTATTAACTTGTTTTTGTACAATCTCTTTTCAAGTTTTGAGGTATACCTAGAAGATGTGTCGTTATCTCCAGAACGCTGCCCAGCCGATTTGAATCCGTCGATTGACCTCTCGGTCGAAGTTGGACTTACCTAGTCAGACTATTTGCCTCAGGTAAACATACTCGCCAACAACTGCAACTTAGTGCTCCCAACAACTATCGGCATAGGTGTGACATGAACGTTACACATGATCTTTGTTTTGTCCATCCATGTTCATCTTAAGACCTATCCGTTGGAGACACTATTGAGGTCATTGAGCATAGTGCTCAAGTCCTCCAGCGATTGTGCCATAAGTATAATAATTTTCTTTACTTAATGGGACAGTAAACAAACAATTAATATAACAATAAAAGCGGCTAATTTATGTTGCCAGGGATGACACGATAAGTTAGATATTCGTCAAAGGTCAGGTGTTTATAAACTTGTTTGTGACGAAAACCACGCCGTTTACTGACTGGTCGCAACTTCGAGACACGTTACAAAAGCATTTAGCCGCGTACAGGAATTGCAATCCTATAAGTCCCATTTCGCTAAACATCTCTTGGACACTGGACACAACCTAACCAACGACTCCTTTAAAGTCTTACATACTTGTAATAAAGGGCTGCGACTGTGTGTGCTGGAACAGTTGGAGATATTAAAAAATAAAAATAGTAATGTTGCACTGCTGAATGAACAAACAAATGTTTCTAACTCACCTCTCTTAAACATCTTTGAACCTGCTCTCCAATGACGGACAGCCTCGCAGTGTGGTCGTTTGTCACCTTCACGGTGATTAGCGATTGGTTACGTGGTTGGAGGGTGGGCGGGCGTTTTGCGGCGGCTTGTTATTAATTTAATAGCAGGCGGCAGCGTACGTCAGGTGGTGATTGGTCGCATGTTTTATCGCATGACGCGGTCGCTCACTACTTAAGTGGGGAGCGGTTGCGTCGGCGAGTCTTATAAATAGCAGCTGTTTTTGGCTCGCCGTTCACTTAACGGTCAGCCACCGTAGAGTCTACTACACCTAAAGATGCCTCGTGTAGAGAAGAAACACGTGTCGTATTGTTGTCGGTGGTGTGTCTTTCCTAGTGTAGTGGTGGTGGGAGTAGTGGTGCTGTTATTAGTGGTGACGGAGATAGTGAACGCAATTGAGGGAGGGCGGGAGGTGCTCTTCAAACTGGGTAAGACACATAATTTTATTTTATTGAGCGGATATTGGCAAAGTAAATTTTTCCGACTTTAATATAATGGATTTCCAAAGTAACGCCTGATTCTATTAAATAATTTTATTTTTGTTTTTACATTACTTAGACACTATTCGAGTCCCATACAAAATGAACAATCAATTTCTGCACGACGCTTATCATCTCAGTAAGAGACGAGTGGTGTCTTTGTCTAAATTACAGCTATCTCTGTTCATTATAAACATTATTTATTTACATATGCTATTCTTATCTAGCCATTATGCAACTCTTATCACAAGAACAAAACATATTTTTAACTAAAATAAGTATCTAATTTAATATAGGACTTTTATTCGTATTACACAGCCGATTACTATGTAACACATGACTAAGTTAATCTATAAATAAACTTTTTTTTTAAATTTATTTACTAATCTTTATAAAAACATTACATAATAATATAACTTCGCCAAACTGTAAAGATAGTTTGTTGGCAAATAAATGCACTCTTATATCCTATTACATAATTAAATAAGTACACCAGCTTCATAATGTAGCAAAAAATAGAAATTCTAAATATAAACACTATTATTTCTATATTCTACATCATTCCACCCATAACATTGCAAAGAAATAGAAATTATAAATATAACCCGTATATATTTTCTCAAAATACGCTATCATGTATGTCTAAAAATAATTCTTAAGTTTCTTTTTATTTGTAAATTTACGATCAGGTCTACCTGGCTTAGCCAGTCTATTTCATTAAGAAGATTTGGTATTAAATATTTTGTACATCTTTTACCATAGTATTTGTTAACACTAGGCTCAATTAATTTCACTTCTAACTTTCCTGGTTCTATATTTATTATTCACTTTTTCTTTATAATTATTTTTATTAATGTTTTCCAAAGCTAATAACATGTTAACTTTGTGTTCTACCGGTAAATTTTACAAATAGAGAATAACTTATTATAATCTTTCTTACAATTTACTTTAACTTTTTCATTTACAAGATATTTTAAAAATCTTGTCTGTAAATTTTAATGTCCTTTATATGAGAAGCAAAGTGACCATATACTCCAAGTCCATAAGTTATGAGGCATCCACGCATAGTATAGAAGGTACATAGATTTTGTTCAAAATGGTGTAAATAATAAAATTTACCTAATATCGCCGACAGCCTTGTACATACATCTGTTATCCAATTAAAGTTTTTATCAATAACCAGTCCTAAATATTTAAACTTATCGAAAAATTCAATTTCTTTACATTTACAATTAATTTTATTATTATGTAAGCACTGAAAACAGTGGCCCACAACAGCTATCCCATTCAATGTGGTGTTTTCGCTGTAGCGTTGTATGGAGAGTGTATATGCATGCACTTTGTATATTATTTTGCAATTCTTTGTTTCTTTAGAGGCAAATAGCAAGCACATGTCATCCGCATACATAAACAATTGACAATTTTATTACATTAGATACTATTTACATGCGTAACATAACCCTCAGGACCGTAAATAGAACCAGTCGGTACACCCAAGCTAATACTGACCTCCTCTCCTAACGCCGTCCACTACAGTACAGAAGCGTCCTGTTAGATAGATAGCTACGAAAAAGTTATTTGTAGGGTCCCTGATTCCACCTCCTCTATCGCTTGCAATATAATATTATGGTCCAAAGTGTCAACGGTGTCACGAGGACACAGACCCTTAATTGTAAGTGGACACTTTCATCCATAGCCACCTAAATCTAGCATCAATTACGAATCAAAAAATAAATACAGATGCGTTGTCACCTCTTAGACTTAATGCTGATGAATACTCCTTCATTCATGAATACTATAATATTTCATATAGCGAGGATATACATATACATACCAATAGCAATTACTAAGTAGCAGTTATTACTACTTTATACTCTTTTTTACTACTTTTTTTTATACTATTTTTAGACTAGCAGCAACGTGATATTGCCACTCAAGTTATTCTTATAGATTTTAATGCCGGCGTAAGAGGTCCCTAGCACACTTTCTACATCCGATAACTAGTAGAAGTTTGGCTTTTTAACGTGCAAAATAATCCTGTGAAATTCGTTGTGATCGAACATAGAAGATTAGTTGTTTATCTTTACTTTGATTTTGATATACAGTATAGTGTATTCACCATAGCTCGGACGTCTAGCATACAAAAGATAAGAAGAATGTCTACTCCACGTAATCTGATTATCAATTGTGCCTTTGAATTTTTTTTATAGAATAAGGGTGACAAACACGCACACAGTCCACCTAATAGTAAGTGGATGCTGCGGCCCATATACACCTACATCTATCCTCGATTAAGAATCAAAATGTAGATGCGTTTTCATCCCTGGGAATAGGATGAAATGCCTCGTTTCCAGTAACAAGTCTTTTACATTCGTAGACGGGTACGTAATTAAGTGATAGATGAACAGTTTTCCGTATTGGGTAATTAATTACTACGAAATGGTTTTACAGGATTAATTTCAAAATGGCTTTGTTCACAAGTATGTCTAATTTTGGATACGCGAGTAGAATAAACTATTTTTCATATCTAAGCTCTAATGATCGACAATGCAAGGACGTTATTATCAAATCGACCAATTTTCTTTTATCACTCGAAACAGGTTAAATGGCAAAATTTATTAAAAAACCTTATATCACAAAACATTATTTAGATTATTTTAATTTGAGGTAACAATAAATTTACTGTGGATTAGAACGACCCTTTTACATTTGTAATATATATTAAGTGATGTATGTATTTTAATATTATGTATTTTATATATCTAATCTGTATTTTATTTATTTAAAGATTTTGTATACGTGTACCCGTTTATATATTCATTATTCATTCTTAATTATATAGTAGATATTAAGTACACAGATATGTTTATTTTTACTAAATAAACATCGTAGTATAAAACACTTTTCGCTCCAAAAAAAATGTATTTTTCTTCTCACATACTAGACGAAATTCGAGACTAACGATGTGTTTTATACATAACTCATCAATTATGTCGTGAACATTCAATTTCAAATATAAATCTCAAATATTCAATTTCAAAGCAAAAGAGCGACTAATAAAGAATTAGTGCTGGAAAAATTTATTGGTTATATATAGTTATACCGTGTTATGGCGGTGTAACAATATCTAACCCATAAATCATCCCGTGGTGTCGTAAGATGCAACAGAGGAAACAAATCAGGAAATGGGCAGAAGTGTCTTCCTAATAACGACTAAAAATAAAATAAACTGCGGTTGCCAACCAGGTTGCTAAGCGTGGTAACTATGGCTGATATTTGCCATAGTTGCAAGCTGCTATGTGGCAATCTATGGGACTTTAATAGGCTGTAACGATAACGGTAAATTTCTTGTTAATATAATTTAATATAATAATTTTAAGTTTTAACAAATTAAATTATCAAGATTTTTTTTATTGTATTCCTTATCAATTTTAGATAGGTATATTCACATTTATATAAGCTTAAATTAAGTAACATCATTTTCATTCAGTTTCTACAATACATTCATTATATGACTGTCTAACGAGAGGGTTTTGTCCTCGTCTTCGTTCAGAATTATTCTCACAATAAATTTGAAGACGAATCTCGTTATTACAAGCGTAAGCCTTCAATTATTTCCGTATTATTAAACTCACGTACTAAATTTGTACACGTGTATTTTTATGTTATAACTGTATTCGTAATATCTAAAAAAAAACTATAATTTGGATCGTTTGCAATAATACAAAAAATTCTAAACTTAATTTATTAGGGATTATGTACAATTAATCCATTTTGATCTATTAACCTAATTTAACTAACTTTTACAATATCTTGTTATAAGTATGCATTTTATGCAAATTTCATATGTGTATTTTAAATTTATTTATACTTACTTTCATATACGAAAGGTAGTATAAATAAATTCAAATATAGTACGAAATATAGTACAATGTAGCGGCGGTGTAAGAATATCCACTAACCCATATAATCCCGTGGGTGTCGTAAAGGGGAAACAAATCGAGGGATGGGCAGCAGCGTCTTCCTAATAACGACTAAAATAAAACTGCGGTTGCCGACCCGCTCGCCAACCAAGCTATGGAAAAATC
Source organism: Parnassius orleans (assembly GCA_029286625.1). Classification (NCBI taxonomy): domain Eukaryota; kingdom Metazoa; phylum Arthropoda; class Insecta; order Lepidoptera; family Papilionidae; genus Parnassius; species Parnassius orleans. Next base: position 110,581 of record JAGSMP010001149.1, read on the forward strand.
CTCTATGCATCAATCTATGAGGTAGGCCTATTTTTAGCAATGAACTTTAGTAGGTTATAACGGTAAACTTGCACAAAATTTTACTTGTTATAATTTAAGGTCACTAATTTTAACAGTTCAAGTGTACCACTATTATTCTATGAGAAATCATATTATAGTTTCAAGGAAAATCCAATGAGATATTTAGTTAAAATTTAACGTATAGTTAAGAGGTTAGGAAAGGACATATTTTGTAAAACATATAAGCCAAAAATGCAAATAAATATATAATGCAAATAAATATGTGCACGACTGAATTTTCTAGGTAAAATATATTTTAATATGAACATTTTTTCTATCGCCGAGCAATGCTATATACCCAGGTTATGTTCTGTATAAACGACATCACTAACTGCATCCAAAATTTAAATACTACATACAATACATTGTCGCAGATGATTTTAAACTCGCAAATGTTATAATATATGCCGATGACAATGCTTTGTAGGAATACATTGAAAGAGTTTTGGATAGGCGTAAATTAAACGCCATTGACCTGAATTCTACTAAATATTATTTTATAATTCGAAGCCACGTACACGATTACCAATAATTCGTTTAAAAAAATTGAATCTGTCTACGATTTGGGAATTACAATCTACGCTAAGTTAAGGTTTAATCTTCATATTTATAACATATAGCTCTGCGCGCAACTCAGTCAGGCTATGTTTGTAGAAATGCTAGACAATTTAAAAGTCAAAACAAATAACTGTTATACACTACCCTAGTTAGAAGCAAATTAGAACATAGCACGATCACTAGTTATCAGATACACAAGAATCGCTTAGAAAGCATACGCAGTCGATTTAGTGAAAATTCGTTCCACTGATCACAAAGATTAGGTACCTTATATCACTCGAATTAAAACCTCAATTTAAACTCTATACGAGTATCTATCTAACATCTAATCGAACAGGCGTAAACTATATGATATGCTAATTGCATATATATAAATATGCAGACCTTTTCTATCAAAAGGTTTAATTATTTATTAAGCAAAAATTGTCTAGTAAGGGTTATTATACTACTAAAGAGTACTGATAATAACCCTGGGATGAGGTGATCGCTGCCATGCTGTTCCTAAATGTTTTCATAACAATTGTATAAAATATTATAATGTAATTTGTGCTTTTAAAAAAGTCCCGCTGGGTTTCTTACTGGTTCTTCACAGGACAGAAGTTTTTGCGAACCAATGGTAAAGTAAAATGACTTTCAATAAGTATTATATATTGTAATCTATATTGAATAAAAATGATTCTATTCTATTCTATTCTACTTTACATAAACTATTGAATCAAATATTTCTTAGTTTGCTGTCGTTTATCGCGATAAACTACTCCACTTTTAACAACTTCTTAATTCCTAATAGACTAAGTAGACTGTACAAGAATTTAATATTAAAGATTTGTCTATTATCGCTTTGTTAAGTCATAAATTAGAAAACTCACAGCCAAAGTAGTTAAAACACTGACCATTTTGATGAAAGAAAGTATGCGTTAGCATAAAACTTCAATGTTATTTTGTTACATATAATTATATATTTTACTTTATTATTTCTGTTACTTTTATTTACTATTTATTAGAATTTCTTTTATATTATGACATACAACTAGTTTCATAAATGATGTAACCATGTAAGTGGAATTATATGTTTCTAGTAATCTGAGGCGGTCTCCTTTCTAATCAGAAAACATATAATTCCGTTGAAAGTTCTATTTAAAAAATATACTAGCATTAATGGCTAATGATTAGGTTAAGGCCCCAATAGACGGAGGGACGTCCTGTCAAGAGATGCAAGAATTCGATGGATGCAGGTGGCTCAGGACCGAGCTTTGTGGTGTTCCTTCAGGGACTTATATTAGCAGCTGATTTGTGGTGGGCTACATTAACCAAACTTTTAAAAAAAACGTTTTAAAATAGTTGTTTGTCTAACATATATAAAAATGGAGCTTCAGAATGTAAGTCAAATGGAGTAATTTTTTTGAGAGCTTTAACACTAGCAACACAGGTAAAACAGCTAACCTACAAAGGCGGTCAAGGGTCATTTGACCCTATCACTGTTACCTAGTCTACAATTATGTATATATGTGTAGTGTTATAGTAGAAATAGTAGACAATATTCATTGTTACAAAGGCAAATGAAATATTTTTGGTTTTTAGAGTAAATATATGTTTAATAAAAAAGTTATTTACAGTTATGACATATGAATATTATTGATAGATTACATCTGCCACATAGTGGTTTTTTGCACAAGTTACACACTTTATTAGTTTTATTTTTACAATGAGTTTGATAGCAATTACGCCTCTTGCTCAACCCAGTTGCTGGCATTTCTGAGGCGATAGAACGTTGCAGCGAGGTTTCACTAGTGGGTTCATCTAAAATGTTACTCAGTTCAACCGCCAATTGCAGAATAAACTCTCTTCTTCGTATTTTCTTGTTGTTTATTCTTGGTACAATACCCAGGCATTACAGATAAATCTAAAATATTATAAAATACTTGTACCGGCCATCTTCTAGAAGGTGCTTTTGTGCTATATCTTCTCGCCATTTGATCGACCACGTCAACACCATATTTAGTTGAATTGTAAAACATAATAGTTTCATGTTTTTTCTTAACATCGTCACTATGTATATGAACATTATCATATAATGTACTCAATAACAAAACCTTTATCTGTAGTCACATTAATACCTTTATTCAAAAATGGTTCCATAAGATGCATGACGACATCTTGTCCAAGACTGCAGTCGAGTTTCATCTTTGCCAAGATATGGGTAAGCATTCAATAAGTATTTGGATTTGACATCAACACAGAGCCAAAATTTTATTCAAAGGAGACAATTTCTTTTGTATGGAGAATGGGCCCACTACAAATTTTAGGGATACTTAATGAAATGTATGTCGATTTATTCCTTATAATCTATAGATTCAAAATTAATATTAGTTTTATCGCATCTAAAGGAATTCAGAGAAATTAAAATATGAATATCACATTAACCTAAAAGAAACTAAACGCTATTTTTTAATCTGGCTTTACGACTCTGGGTTCTAGCCTTCTGAGCCTAAACTAAAAGTTGTTTTCTATTAGTATTGTGAGTTAGAATAGTGTATATAGAATATAATAGGACAACTAAATAATTAATAGCATAAAACAAAGTTGCAGGTACATTTAATATTTATAAGTACTTTTAGACTGATGGAAAATCCTTTTAGTAGTTCCGGCAAATAATAGTACACTGACCAAGAAACATGGTGTGGAGGCAATTTTTACATGTATTGATTGTTTAGTGAATATACATCACTAACACTATTACAGTAATTAAATAAATATGATTAAAGCCAAAATTAATAAAAGATAATATGTTCATTTATAATATTACCTTTACATGCTATATAGTAAGAAAGAGTAAAATACCACTGTATTTATTACTGTAATCATTTCAAAAGTAGTCTATTAATAGTGGAACAGACAGACAGGCGCGGTGTTAAGACTTTATTTTGATATATCTTTGTTGGTTAGTAAAGGTGCAGTGTGTAAACTTTGCTTTAAAATATATTAACTGATTAGTTATTATACCCCAAACACCATTAAAGCCAAAATGACTAGGTAATATCATGTTTATTTATGTTGATAAATATGAAGTGAGATGTTTTAAACTAGTTGTGTAAGGATTACAAAACACATGTATAATTTAATTTATTTATTATTGTCAGTCATTATCATTCCAAAAGATTTTTCAAAATAACTTGATAATAACATGTCCATTTATGAAATTGTTAAAAATCATAAGGATATTTTATGTGATATAAGACTGTTGTCTTCAATATCCATATACTTTTTTGTCTCTGCTTACGAGCAGCTCTGCAAGATTTCAGCCTACAAGACATACACATTTATTCTAAGCAACCCACCTGAAAAAAGTTAATGAATATTGAAACAAGCACACATGCACTTATTTATCTAATATCATTTGCAACCAGTAACACGGTTTTAGGTGCATGTGTGCGTCTAACAGTGAACTATTAAGGGGTGTTTAGCGAGTTTTACCTCTACAGCGATTGAGAAAATAAATAGCACGTAAGATGCTATTTATAGTACAGCGTGGCTCTACCGCGCTACAACCATAATATAGTTGCAGCGTGGTAGAGCCACGCTGCAACTATATTATGGTTGTAGCGCGAATGGGTCGGCTCGACCGGGGTAGGACCACGCTCTCACAGAAAACCAGCGTAAAATAGCAGCGTTAGGCTGCTGTGTTTCGTATGGTGAGTGTAGAGAACCGGAGACCCTTTTTACTGGAAACGAGGCATTCCATCTAAGTCCTCACGGGTGACAACGCATCTGCATTTTGATTCCTATTTGAGGATAAATGTAGATGTCTATGGGCCTCAGTATCCACTTACCATCAGGTGGACTGTGTGCTCGTTTGTCACCCTATACTATAAAAAAAAAATGTTTTGAACTGGTCGTGTAAGGATAAAAAAAACTCTGTATTGTCACTGTATTTGTTATTGTAAAATCATCACATTCTTAAAGCAGTATTAAATGGTATTAAAAGTGACACATGCCACCAGGTGCAGTGTCAGGACATTGTTATTAATTTGTATTGATTGAATAACATGTTTACATTCCAAGCACCATTAAAACCAAAATGACTGGATAGTAACATATCCGATTTTTACGATATTAACCACGAAAAATAAATAGCATGTAAGGTGTTTTGAACTATTTGTGTTAGGATAAAAAGAAACACTGTATTGTCACTGCGTTTTTATTGTTTATTATTGTAAAATCATATTCTTAAAGCAGTCTATTATAAGTATCACAGGCCGAGGTGCAGTGCCAGGACATTCTTTTAATATGTGTTCATTGATTAGCATGTTTACATCCAACTGCAATTAAAGCTAAAATGTAAAATTCTCGAGTAGCAGTCTCGTACCGGTAAGCTCAGTGTGGGACGGCTACCCTCTAGTTGGAGTGACGACCTGGTAAGATATTCAAAAAGTCTATGGATGCAGGTGGCTCAGGACCGTGCTTTGTATAATTCCTTGGGGGAGGCCTATAGGCTGTAATGATGAAGAAGTTTTAAACTAGTTGTTTACTTATACGGCTCGACCGGGGTAGCAGACGCTCTCACGGAAAACGCTACCAGCGTAAAATAGTAGCTCCTGTGTTTCGTATGGTGAGTGTAGAGAACCGGAGTCCTTTTTTACTGGAAACGAAGCACTCCATCTTAGTCCTCAGGGGTGACAATGCATCTGCATTTTGATTCTTAAACGAGGATAAATGTAGATGTCTATGAGCCACAGCATCTACTTACCATCAGGTGGACCGTGCGCTCGTTTGTCACACTTATTCTATAAAAAAAAACATAAGGAAATTGTCAATTGAAAGAGATACGAAAAGGTACCAGAGCATCTATTCAACTTGCTCGGCGTTTATTTATAAATTAGGCGCTTTATTTATAATAAGGCACATAGTAGAAACAGGTCAAGTAAGCAACAATAATTACAAGTTTTATTGATTATTATTCGTCATCATTACAACAATTCGCTGCTGAACATAGGTCTTCCCTAAATTAAATATATAATGTAAAATATTGTATAGCCCTTCCGTCAACTGCCATTGCGTTTCGTCCCGTATGGTGTCGTAAAAGTCGTAACAGAGTAAAATAAAGATACCAGGAGATGAGCAGCAACATCTCCCTATAGAATACCACAAAAAGCTTTGGTTGCCACAAGCGTAGCAACTGTGGCAAAACTACCATATAGTAATGATGCATATTTATATTACTATATAAATATGCATCATTACTACTGTATAAATTATACCAATCATTGTGAGGTTCATTTAAGTGGTATTCACAAATACGAGCGCACAGTGGCACATAAAATGAGTTATCAATCAGCAATCTCTCTTTAGGTTAGTAGTTCTTTTAGTTTAGGTATTAAGAATCTAGATAAATGATTACATAACTTAAAAATACAGTGTCGGGAAGTAGAAGCAGCACGCTTATAACTAGCCACAGAATAGAATAGAATCATTTTATTCAATATAGATTACAATACATAATACTTATTAAAAGTCATTTTTACTTTTACCACTGGTTCATAAAAACCTCTGTCCTGGGAAGAATCAGCAAGAAACCCAGCGAGACTTTTTAAAAAAAGCACATTTACAATATAATTTTAATACAATTGTTTTGAAAACATTTAGAAACAGCATGGTAGCGATCACCTCATTCCCAGGGGTTATTATCAGTCATTTACTCTCTAGTAGTATAATAACCCTTACTAGACAATTTTTGCTTAAGAAATAATTTAAACCTTTTGATAGAAAAGGTCTGCATATTATAGTAATTGTTGATGCCGCTCTGGAAATGGCAGGAGTTACAGTTACAGGCATAAGGGGTGTTTGTTGGATGTGACCGATGTCTTCATTATTCAATAATTGTAATTCCATATCCCTGTTATCATTTGTGTCTTCATACACTTGTAGAAGCTCTCGGCCGACAAGATTGCAGACTCATTCTAAATGATCCACCTGAAAAGTGTTTTTTTTTTCATCAACTAACCGAACAGACTATAGTTTTACAGTGTCTTCCACCTAAATAATGATATTTATTAATATTTTATTTATTTCAATCTTTATTACTAATAAACAGTCTTAATGTCTCTTAAATTATATATAAATAGCATGTACTCGTTTCCCTTCATAATACTTTTGTAGTAAACCAGATTCCACTAAGGTAAAAAGAAATAAAAATACATCAAATCAGAAAGGTAAACAAGTGAAGTAGTTATTTTAGAATTATAACATTATTTGACTAAGTACAAGTTCCTAGACGTTTTACATTTACACTAATTTCATTTAAGGTAAAAATATTACTTGTGTATTAAGTACAAAGGCAGACAAATATGGGGTAAGGTAAGGAAGAAGTAGCAACTAAAGAAAAAAACTGGTTATCGAATATCTCCCCTATAAGGCAATCTGTGGGGGAGGTCTATGTTCAGCAGTAGACTTTTGATAGGCTGTAAAGTTAAAGATAACCTGGTGGTGAATAGCCAAATTGTTTGTAGTGCGAGGTGTATGATACTACAAACATCAATCTGTGTGCCAAAGCGATTATGCCAACTCCTCCGGGCAAGCCTATTTCAGGCAGGGGATCACTTACAGGCTGTTAAAGTAAAGTAAGTACCTGGTGTGATGGTATCCACTGCAAAATAATATCTCTTTCTGCTGAGTTCTTAAAATGAGCTCTTAAAATTGAAGATCCACATACAAATCTTCTAATGGAATGAGCAGTTTCAATACTTTATATTATTTAAGAATATTGCAATATTCTTAGGCAGTTACAACAAACTGCATCAAGTAGATGTAACTGAAAAAATTGGGAATGCAAATAAAAAATAAAGAAGTAAAAAATATTAAATTCAGAAAGAATGTACATTACCTACAATCAACAAAATAACATAAAAATAATGTAAACAGAATTCTTGCTTCCTGATGGAGTTTAAATATAATAAACATAAATAGTAGATGTATTTAATTAAATATTAACACTCTATATCTATAAATATTAAATTCAGAAGGAATGTGTGTACATTCCTTCTGAATTTAAGCAGCGTCTTCCTATTAACAACTACCAATAAAAAAACTGTGGTTGCCGACTCGTCTACTAAGCATGGCAACTATAGCAAGTATCCTCCTTTGAGGAAATCTGAGGGAAGGTCTATGTTCAGCAATGGGCTTTTGATAGGATGTAACGGTTGTGGATATAGTTACTCTGACAGACACTTTTAACATAGATTTGTGTATATTTTGTGTGATTTTATTTTCTCTATTAATTAAATTAGATTTTACCAATAACATAACACTTCAATACTTTGACACTTCTAACATACTAATAAGAATTGTGTTTGTCATATGTTTTAGGTAATTCAACATAAATTATAGATTTTCCAAAATTCTAGGAGCATTGTTAGTAATATGAAGGGATATTTATTAGTATTTTTACAAACTTAAAATAATTAAGTACTAAAACATGTATAGATCGTTAAGTGTCTGTGGGTGTGGGTCGTTTATTTTTATTTCTAAAAAATCGTACCATATCTCAATATTCAGTAAAAATAAAATAAAATGTAATACATTATAAACTAAACTTAGTAGTTTTCGTTTCCGTAGTATAATATTTTGGACTAGAACTTGAGAGTGACAAAATAAGATATATTTCACATAAAAGTTTGAAACTTTAAATCAATTGTAGGTTTTGTACAGTTGAATTCTTCGCATTCCATAAGATAAGATACTCACCTCTTGAGAAATCCACAAATATAAAAGTTGGCGCACATCTGCTCCTGTCTCGGCTAGTTAATGTCTTCGCACAGTGCGTTGAAATCACAAATATTATTTAATTGTTTTCAGTATGCTGATCTTCCAGATAAGTAAGTAAGTACAAAAACAGCAGCCTGACGAATGTCAATGCCGTAAAGTAATAAGATATGATGCTTATATTATGATAATATGGCCGTCGGTTTTTACCACGTTTTTACCCAGCACGGAAGTCAATGACAAAATAGCGTTTCGTTCCACGGTGTCTTTGAACCATGTTATATGATATAAGCTAACACTTTTAGAAATAGGATAAAAATCTCAGTGGTATCCCTTTTTAGTAATAAATATATAATATACAAATAAGTATAAATATAATATGTATATAATAAGTTATCTTTGTAAAAAAAACATTTTTTTTTAAATAGAAACTGCAAAAATGATTCATTACACGCATTTTCCCCCATGTTACATTAACCAGAACACGGAATATCAAAACCACTCATTTTTTTTAGATTTCTTGATTCCGTTTAGATATTCATAAAATGTATAGGCCATTTATTATAATAAATTGTAACTTTTTGTATGTAATACCATTAAGGGTCGTTAAAATTTCTAGTGGGCCCAAAACGACTGACTCCTTTATCAGTTTTATTAGCCATGTACTGTATAAAGGAGCATCGAACTTTTGTAGCAAGTAACTGTTCATCTATTGTTACATTTTGTCCCGGTTTGTAGCACGAAATGCAATTGTCAATAAAGCGATTCCATACTTGAGAAATCAACGCAAATTTATCTGTTATAATTCTCGTAGATCGTTTTGATCTCACATAGAATCGTAAATATTTCATAATTTCTTTAAATCTATCTCTAGGCATAGTTTTAGAAAAATATGGAATGCCCCATATTTTACTCCATAAATCATTTACAGATATATTTCTCGCTACAAAACAACCTCTAACATACAGAATGGAAATGAATTTTTCAAGTTCTTATAGGGAATACCATGAATGACCAAGCCAACGATTTGCTTCGGCCTCAGTACAATTTTTTATGTTTCGTAAAATTGTATCATCTATCAAAAGTTTCCAGGCTGTCATGAATTTCTCTCCAACTTACTTCCATGCATAGCTGGTAAGTCCTGGCTGTTCAGTCACAACATTATGCCTTCCTCGGCGACCTGCCACCTCTGAGCCATTTTCAAATATGGATGACCTGGTGACATCATATTATTTTGAGAGGTATTTCCATAAAATGATGTTCGAACGCCACGTACTATTCGTCACCAAGGCGATCTTCCCTAGTTCGTTGTTGAATGGTAGTCAACGGTATGTTGCCATCTGAATCATCACTAAAACTTGACTCAGGAGGTGCAGGAATATACGAATCGCTATCTTCAACTTCTGGTGGTAATGAGGCACCTTCACCTTCACTATCCGATTGATCTTCTGGCAACGATTGCAATAATGTCAATATTTCTTTATCACTGATACACTGAGACATTTTCACGAAATATCAACAAAATAATGAAATTGACTCAATGAGAACGTATAGTAATGAACGTATAAATTTTACCCGCGGCTTCGCTCGCATGAGCTTGAATTTAGGAACATCATTAAATGCTGTTCCGTGCCAAATTTAGCGAAATTCTCACTTAGAGTCACCTCGGTGTCTGTGTCTCTATGTCTTACAAAGATTTTTTGAATTCTAAAAGACTATTAGACGTAGATGATTGGTTTTGCATAGATATAATATGCTACAGGAACACGTGAATATATATATCTAGAAACCCTACTATTTTTATATCGGGCGTGTCTTCCGATGTATACATAAAAAGGTAAATAGTCTTGGAATCAAAATGTATTATTATTATTTACATTTTACTCTTACGTTCATTCATAATTAAAATTAATTTAGTTTTAGTTGTTTGAATTTCATGGTCTTCTATCAATTTACGGTATAATGTTTATTTGAGATATTTTATTCATATCATTGGTCCTATTTAATATTGATTGGCACCATAAAACAGATGTAGATATTTTTTTAAGTTCGAGTAGACTTCAAAATTTCATAAATGCAGGTCTATAATTATATATACTACACATGGAATAAAACTAATGTTACGGATTTTATCACGTTTAATTTTAACTTTTTTTACGTGGGGTTTTTACGCATCTTTGGATGAAAGTTCCACAAAACCCGCGTAAAAGAACATATCGTTGATGTTAAGCACCGACCCTCCGGAAGTCTAAAGTATGTCAACATGTTTAGTATCGTCCCAACCATTATATTCGATCTGATAGACAATAAATCCTTGCAATAGAACACCGGTTCCTACCAATGATGATTCGCGAGGCTGTTGAAATTAAAAAAATCCTAATTTTAATACGGAAGATGGCTGAGAGCTACCATCTGCTAAGAACCCCATAGTTAATAAAATAAAATTGAAACCCAAGCATACTACTGCATTTATTCTATTCTATTCTATTCTTATTCTATTCTATTCTAATTATGACATTAGGTCGTCAATCACCTCAATCCTCCCGTGACCATGGGTACTGTAAAGTGCCCAAAACATCGAATTAAAAAGTTAAAATTAAAAGCGATAAAAACCTTAAAATTAGTTTTATCCCTTATAAATTTTATTCACAGTGAACGTGGAAGCACTATACTCATGAACGGGAGTAGAAAAATGTTCGCCTTGTTGTGGCGGTGAAAGAGAATTGGCACCTCATATCATATGGTCGTAAGAGGCGACATAGGAAAACAAACAGGAGATACGCAGTATCATCTTCCTGACAACAGCTTAAAATAGTTGAAGTTGCCAACCCACCTACCATGCGTGGCAACTATAGCAAATATCCAGCTACTTGACAATTTATGGGGAGGTATAAGTTCATTACATTGGACTTTTGATTGGCTGACGATAATGAGTTCTACTCATCTTTGTAACTCTTAATATTTACGGTAGAGTGTAAACAAAAAAATAACTTACCCGAAAATATAAATGAAATAAAAACTGCATATATTGCCCCTTGAAAAGTTAAAAAAGTAGCAGCTTACATACATGTTACTACTGAACACAGGCCGCAGAGTTTTTAGCCACAAAAGTGTTTGCTGCGCTGATTCCAACGCGGGATGACCGCAACTGGGAAACTTCTCAGATATGCAGGTTTTACTTCACCGCCGAGAACTTGGTAAATCGACACTTCAAATTGCAATTAAAATATATGCTTAAATGTATAATAATGCTTACGTACCATGAAATTTAAGTTTTAATCAGTTTGATTACCGCCTTTGACAAGTAAAATAAAATGAACCTTTGTTTAAGTAAAATCTGCTTTCTTTAATTAAAGTATTTTTCCGCAGGAGCCTGTTCATTTACATATACTCATATGAGCTATGAAACCAGGACTGTCACAAATATTTTAATGTCTGAAAATATGTAAGCTATCATAAATTACAAACTGATTTATAAGTCTCGTTAAAGGTAAAAAAGTAAAGTTGCAGTATAAGTAAAGGTATACGTCTCACTACTGTGCACAGGGCTCCTCATTACCTGTAGCACTTTGTGGGCAGAAAAATAGAGTATGCAGCAATGCTTCATTTTAGTTTTAGTTTACTCAGATATCTAGGTTTCCCCACGAAGTTATTCTTTACCACTTTAACGGACACGTGTTAAGTCAGCACGTAAAATTTTATATAACAGATTCATCCTCGAGGAAATCGTACACGTTTTGCTCCCGTGCCATGATGAAATCTCACGGCGAGCTACAAGGCCCTCGTATTTGTTTAAATACAATTTATAAAAACTGAAACTAAGCTTTTGCATGATTGTTGACCACATCTACCTAGTAATTACACATCCAACGATGCCACGAACGAATTTTCAATTATTTACATCGTATATTAAGTAGCATTCTATTTTAACAGTGACTTACCATTAGAAGTAAGTAGATGGCGCTATTATTAGATGAAATAATGAAATCCCAAACTATACTATCTAGTAATATCAGCGATAGAAGCGAACATTTATTTATTATATCAATAAGGCATAAAATTACGTAAATTCTGTTAAAAATTCTGTTTCTGTTAAAAATACGATATCAGCGCTGCTAGCGGTGAAAACGATTTAATGATATCGTCATATGACCATATCATGAAATAGCAACGTTGTGTTTAGTTATTAATATCTTCAAACTCTTCTTTCTATTCATTGATTTGGTCAAGCTATATCATGACATGGTCAACAAACAGTGTTAAATATCATCAAATGACCACCATTTCACGAAATGATAGACTACTTTATGGTATATGATTATATAAAAATCTCTTTAATAAAACGATAATTATTATGAAAATTTTGCAATAATTGCAGACAGACCAGTTTTAATCAGTTTACGTATAGATTAGTAATTGAAATAAAACCTTATTAATCTTCATATTTTTGATGGACATCACTAACATCTATTGAAATTATTACGCTTTTAAAATACAATAACAAAAACACTAAAAACTAAACGTTAGAATTTTTAAATAATTTTAAAATCTAATTATTTAAACATATAAATGTAAGTTATTAATATTATTTAATATATTTGTAACTGAAAGCAAAATATACAACTTCTTCCATTTAATGATAGATGGCGCTGTTTTGATAACTAAATCGGTGAAGTTTCAAATTATTTTACCAAGGTTATAACTATATTTTAAACTTTATCTTAAGTATGGTATTTATTTGAAAAACACCCGTCATCCCCTATAACTAAGATATAATAGAAAAGTAACATCTAAAGGAAGGAAAATACTCAACCTTCTTTTTGAACTTCCGTAATCGGGTAAAAGTAGCCTATAAGTTACCCCGGGTTACTAACTACCTACGTACAACATTTCATGTAAATCGGTCCAGTAGTTTCTGTGTGAATCCCTAAATCCTAATACACAGACAGACAGACAGACAGACAAACATTCTAAAAACAACTAATTTGGCTTCATAACCCTTTATTTAGTCCCTTGGTTTTTCAAGAATATATTAGAATTACAGACACGACTTTTCTGGTTTTATTATATGTATAGATGTGAAACAAGATCAGGCAACAAAATGAAAGTAAATATAATTATCCTACTCACAACAGCAATGCATTCATCTATTGAATAGGTCAAATGACCCCTAGTCGTTATTGTATGTGAATGTTATTTTTATTCATGTTTGTGTAAACATATTACAATGTAAATACTTTTGTTTATAAAACAATCGTAATTTATTAAAAGTCACGAAGTACAAAACTGTATAAACAAACAAATCAGCGCTGCAAGTTGAATAAAACTATTTTTTTTAATAAAAAGACTCAAAGTCCTCCATGAATATGTCGGCAACTATGGGAGATACAGGTGAGCCCATCGCCACACCATCTACTTGCTTGTATAACTCCTCCTTCCACAATAGATAACCATATGTAAGGCAGTGTTTGAGTAATACTGCATATTCTGTAGGCATGTTGTATTCTTCTAGCTTCCTGGTTACAATTGAGATGCAGTCTTCAATAGGTAAGCATGTTAATAGTGACTGAACATCAAAACTGACCATAGTTTCATTGTCAGCGAGATGTAGTCTTTAATCTCACTAACAGAATGGTACGAATCTTTGTGTGTGCTCTAGTTTGTCCTCTCAGTGGTGAAAGAATTTTTGCTATGTTGAGCCAACTTATAAGTTGGTGAATCGATTTGGCTCACTATGGGACGTAGTGGAGCGTTTGGTTTGTGTATTTTCTGTGACATCGGGACGTCAAACATCCCAGTCCCTTCCAGACCATGGGTTGCTGTAAAGCACCCGAAACGTTGGGAATCAAAATAGTAAATTAAACGCGATAAAATCCGTCAAAAATAGTTATATTCAATGTGTAGTGTTCGCGTAAATATAAGAAATCATTAGCGCTGCAAGTTCAAATACGGGTCAAAAGACCCTTGCCCTAGCAAGGCGGCAAAGCGTCTGCAAAGCGGTACTGCCGTCGGAAAGTGTCTGGTAGTATTAATGACTGATTTTTAACGATATTATCTAACATATTATATATAAAAATCAGCTGGGAGTATAAACGTGAGGTGAGCAATATTTTACGTACCTTGATTACCTGATACCTGGGAAATGGACCACTGGCCAAGCTAGCAGGTGTGCATGCGATCATAGTACATACCTCAATCTTACATATTTCGTTCTTCAGAAAATAAGTGACGTCTGGTGGCCCTGGGATCTTGGACTACATGTTGATTGAATGTAATTGCAACGTATTGGTTGTGTTTACACTAGATACGGGATTGGATCAATTTAGTTTAATGGAATGCAAATGCTTGCTAACAGTCTTAAACTATCTTCATTTGCCCACAGGTTGGCTGGCAGCCAATTGTTAAAATTAATCTTATACGATGACCAACCGTAAAAAAATCTCGTATTTAATTACTTATTTGCAAGTACATGAAATAGTAAATGCGTACCTATTATTTACATCATGCAGACTGTTATATTTTTATATTATGACCTCTTAGCGTTAACATAAAATGTTGATAACTCGGGTTAGATAAACTAAATGACTCATACTCCCAATTATAACACGTATGAGAATATTAGTCATGGGATAATATACAATACTCCCGAAATTTATCATTACGTTTGGCAATGTTACAGTCAAAGTACTAACTTGTTTTACGAAAACCATGTTATCGATTCTGTTGTCGGTGTTCAGCAGGGTGACCCACTAGGTCCAGCACTTTTCAGTTTGGGAATTCAACCCATTATTTCAAATTTGAAATCCAATCTGAATGTATGGTACCTGGATGACGGTACACTGTGAGGTAGACCAGATGACGTCCTCAGTGATCTTACTCATATTTTTCGAAATTTTAAAAATATTGGTCTTGAACCAAATAGCAATAAATGTGAAATATTGTTTCCAATAATTTATCTACTTTCACAGAGACACTTTTAATTCAAAATTTCAATCATATTTCTCCAGGAATAAAAACTGTCAGTACGGAATCACTATACCTGCTAGGTGTCCCATTGTTTTTCGATAGTATTAAACCTGTTTTAAAAACAAAATTTCATCAGTTTTAAACCACGTTGACAAATTGTATAAATTAAACCCCACATTGCTTTTACTATTTTAAATTATTGTCTCTTTGTACCTAGATTTATATACTTACTCCGCTTGAGTCCAGTCTGCAAATGTTGGGATATTTTAAAAGATATTGATAATAATCTTAAAACAGCTATAGAAAAAAATCTAAATTTAACTTTAAATACAACAGCCTGGGCTCGATGGACTTTCTTCTAAGAAAAGTGCTGGTAGGTTTTAACGGCACGGTTCTTTGAACGATGTCATCCGAAGAACTCTTGTCTCTATAAATGTTCCCTCGGTTTTAGAGCCTTGTGGAATATTTAGAGACGATGGCAAAAGACCCGACGGTATGACTTTGGTCCCTTGGGAAAGAGGTAAAGCCCTAGTGTGGGATGCTACGTGAGACACTTTGGCGGCCTCTCATCTCAGGGGTACCTCGTTTAGAGCCGAGTCGGCATCTGAGGCAGAACTAAGTGGCGCCAACATGAGTATCTGAGAGATGATGCCATTTGCTGTAAATACTATCGGTCCGTGGTTTCCACGTGCGGTGAAGTTCCTAAATTTTTTATTTTATTTTATTTCAAACAAAATCCACAGCTCTTTGTTACATCGTACGTACATCTTATGATCTTAAATTATAGCCAAAAACGGATTTACATTATTTAAATAGTATTTTCAATTTATAACGGACATGTTGAAGGCAAAGTAGTAGGGATTAAAATACATATTTTAAACATCTAGAAAACATTACAAGAAAATTAAAAGATTTTCAACATACATAATGCTTGTGTGCGCCTCCCTCACGCGGGCATATGTGTGTGTGTGTGTGTGTGTGTGTGTGTGTGTATGAGTTAATGAGTTACCCAAACTCACTACATCAGAAGTTTCAAAACATCCTTCTTAAACTTATCCTTACTGGAATGGAAAATATCAACTGAGTGGAATCTTTTATTATAAACTTTTTGTAAACGATTCACCAGAGAGTTTTGTGCATAGTTTGTCTTTGTCTTAACAACTGCAAACAAAGGTGTATGTCTCGTTCTACGTTTCAAGGTGCAGAGAACTCTGTCAGCTAAGGTTACACAGTCAATACTTCCATTACATAAACCATGCAAAAATGCCATGTCCATTAGAGTACGTCTATCCTCAAGGCTTATTATATTGAAATATCTACAAGACTCTTCATAGTTATTAGTGTAAATAAAATTTCTATACTTTAAATGTCTCAGAATTTGTGCTGAATTTGTTCTAAGTTATTTATGAACAATGTAATGTGGGTTCCATATAGTACTGCAATATTCAAGGACGCTTCTAACATATGAAAAGTAAAGTAATTTAATACAGTTAATATCAGTAAAGGGTCTGCGTATAGGATGAAGCCAAGGCTTTTGTGGGCCGAGTGCGTTATTGTTTCAATATGTTCTGAGGCTAACTTGCAATCCAGTAATATCCCCAGATCCTTCACTAATTCTTTCTTAGTTATATTAAGGTGATTTATTTGGTAGTTGAAATTTGTAGGTTCTCTTTTCCTTGTGAAAGAAACGTAAAGACACTTGCTGACATTAACTCCTATACGATTTACTACATAATAGTTACCAAGACGCACAAGATCATCTTGAAGTTTCATGCAATCTACATAATCAGTGATTTTCATATATATTTTAGTGTCATCATTACATTAGAAACTTAGCATTATGAAAACACTTGCCCACATCATATAGATAGCACACGTACAGTAGAGGACCAAATAGAACCTTGGAACTCCGGATGTTATTTCCACGAAGTCAGAACGGAACCCTCCTAAGACTACTGCCTGAGATCGTTTCCAGATATGATTCCATCCACCTGAAAAGGTTACCTCGTATGCCCAGCTCAAAAGCTTACGTAGTAATATGATGTGATCTACGCGATCAAAGGCTTTCTCAAGGTCAGTATAAATGACATCTACTTGCGACCCTCCATCCATATTTGAGGTAGTATAATCAATAAATGCGCCTAAGTTAGTTGCTGTTGAGCGCCCTTTCACAAAGCCATGTTGTTCTGGGGGTATTGAAGGTAATATGATGGGGTATATGCATATGAACGATTCTTTCTAGCAATTTACTTAACACATTGAGTATTGATATTGGCCGGTAATTCTCAATTATTGTCTTCCCCTTTCTTGTGTATAGGCACAACATGGGCTTCCTTCAAATACTTGGAAAGCAGCCATCGCGAAGACTCCTATTGAATAATAGTGCTATAGGAACAGATAAGGATTTTTACATTTACAAATAATACAGGAGGCAATTTATCGCTACCGGCACCTTTCGTAATGTCAAGCTTACAAATTAAATTCTTAACTTTCTCTGGATTTATTTCAATATCTTGGATTACATTTAAATTTAAATTATCAGATCGTATAGTCAAATTATTGTCAATAGATTTAGTAAAATTACTTTTAAAAAAATCGTTAAATGACGAGCAGATTGCTATTGGGTTATTCACTTTAGTGTCTCCGTATGTCATTTCTTGAGGATAATCAGAATGGTTTTTACGCTTAGACTTTACATAACTCCAAGCTTTGGGGTTATGTTTAATATTCTCTTGAGTGCGTGCAAGGTACAGTTTATATTGTTGCTGTAGTATCTTTTGTCGTTTTCTCAACTCCGAAAAGTCTGCGTAATCAATCGGATTTTTATGCTTCTTCCAACTAGAGTGCAATTTACTCTTTTCTTTTATAAGGTTAATTAGTGCTCTGCTGTACCATATTGGATAAGAATAATTACCACTAGATCGGATTTTAGGAACGAATTTTTCAATTAATTCATTTATTATACTGTAAAATTTATCAGTAACACGATCTAAACTTGTTTCCCTTGTGATAAAAGTCCAGTCTTGTTTCAAAAGTAAATCATTCATACTACGGTAGTCTGCTCGCTTAAATTGATATTTAGTCCTAAAAGAAGGCCTACGTGAAGGTACTAATATGTCCGTCGCAGATATGTACAGAGCTGGATGATATACATCTTCTATAACAAGCACAAATTCAGATTTTTGAACTTTTATCGGGAAAGATGAAAAGATTAAGTCTAGAGTGTTCTTGCTACTGTTTAAGAGTGTATTGTATTGAGAAAGGCCTATGAAAGAACAACAAGATATAAGGTCAGATGCTGAAGTTTGAACTTCGACTGATCCTTTCCTACGTACAACTGGGTCTCCAGAAGTCCAGTCAATACATGGTAAATTAAAATCTCCTGAAACAATTATATAGTCATTTGGGTTTTATCACGAACAGCTAACAGTGTGTTAATGAGATCCTTTATGCGAAGATATTTGTTGATTAGGTGGTATATAAACTACCGAAATGTGTATGTCATATGAAGAGCCTATGTTACTTCCTGGAATGGTAATCCAAATGCATTCCAGATCGGTATTATTCCATTCTGGTCTCATGCGCGCCTGTAGCTTTGATTTACAAAGTAACATTACACCACCTCTAATGATCCTCGATCTCTACGAAAAATTTTATAATTATCGTCACTTAGTTCTGCGTCCAAAATACCATCACATAACCATGTTTCAGAAATCATAACTATATCGATCTCAGACAGTAACAGATTATTATAAAACGTATTAGTCTTTGTTCGTAGCCCTCTAACGTTTTGATAAAGCAATGTAAGGTTGTTACTATTTTACTGTTTTCATCCATTTCTGACAGGGTAGTGGTGAAATCGATAAACATACACTCTATAAAATGTTAAATATTTAAAGGAAAATAAACTATTATTTTAAGCCAAAGTTATTAATTAATATAGATAAATATTCATAAACCTTAATGGTCAATGTATAACCATAAGTTAGCCGTAGTATTTAATAGCATTTAAATGTGGCACTCGAGAAATTGCTTCGGTTTAAAATAGGAGTTAGTTCACATGGAAAGGATATACTTGTGAGGTACTCTTGCACTGCATAATAAATAAGTGTGTAAATAGAGTTGAGTGTAGAAGTGTAAAAATATTTTATGTAAGTGTAAGGAGGATTGTGCATACATTGAAAGGTGAGTAATTATTAAATATCAAACAGTGTTTACATTATTTTGGATATATCGGTTGATGAGGATATTGGAATAGGGGTGAGGCCTCGTCCTTTCGAACGAAGATACGGCAGTTTTGTCCAAACAAATTTATAATTTATCTCCTTGGCTTTTGTTTGCATGTATTTAAAAATTTATTTTCTTTTGTAAGGTGCTCATTGATGTAAACTCTGTTAGTCTCATCACCCATTCCCAAATCCTTAGCATTCAGAGGATACTTGCGATTGCTATAAGTTTGTCTTTGACGGCACGTTGTCTGAGATGCACAACAATGGGGCGGGCAGCACTCACAGCGCGCCGAGGTTGGACCCGGTGTGCGAAATCGATATCAGTCTCCTGAATAGGAGCCCCAATATGCTGCGAGTTTCAATACTATTTGTTTAGTATCCTCGGCCTTATTCTCAGGAATCCCTGTTATCTCTATATTCTGCATTCGTGTCCACTGTTGTTGTCTCAAGTTTTCGTCTTCCAATGCTTTAATCCTTGCAGCCTGTGCAGTAATACTATTTTTTAGACTTTTATTTTCTTCTCTTATACATTTTAATTCAAAGTGGTCGTTGCAAGCAGCTTTTTAGTTCTACGAGCTCTTTGCGAAAATCCTCATATTGTCCACTAATAAACATTGAAGACTCTGATATCCGGAACACTGGTTTTTATTGTGGTTAACTGATCTGATAATTCCTTCAGGCTTGATTGTATAACAATTCTTAATTCTTGTCTTTCAGCCTCAAGACATCCTTCAATTTTTTCCGTTATGTAGTCAAATGTTAAATCAGATTTTTTACGCATTACATTCAAGTTATCTGCGTTATCGAGAACTGCCGACTCTGTCTGGTGCGATGGGCGTATAGGTGTGTTTGTGTTATCCTTCTTAGGTATTTTACTTTTGCATTCCAGGCATCTCCAATTACGCTTATTCTCATCATTTAACGCTCTATACCGCTGTGGTGAGATATTAGCGCATTGAAGGTCATACTTCTGTATACAACCAAGGCAGGTCATGTATCTTTTATCAGATAGTAGTGCTCTGCAAGCTCCACAGAATTGTTTATCCATTTTAGGCGCAATAGAATACTCTAAAAACAACTTTAAAATTTTCTAGAAAAGTTTGTTAACTACTATGTGCTAATTATTTTAAGGAACTCCATCCGTGGCTGGTCGTTATGCTGGTGATAAGACAGCTGGTTCTTTTCTCGCTCAAAGGCTAAGTATAGACATTCAGCGGGAAACGCAGCCGCGTTCTTGTACGATACCGCGGGAAGTAGGACTGTATGATAATTAAGCTACTAGTTTTTTTTTTTTTATTATAGTTTTAATATTGTATATTATGTTATGTAAATAAATTGTAATTAGATAAAATTAAATTGTAACTTTTAGATTTAATATAGAATATATAAATTATATTTGTCCATCAATATATAAATAGTTAAGAACTTGACTACAACACCATATTTAGGATCCTAGCAAAACTAAGAACCATCGCCTGGCAAAACAAGTTTATTATGTGATTATGACTTCAATCAGTCAATTTGTTTAGAAATTACAGGATCACCAACGATTGTAATATGTGTGTAATAGTTTTGGCGCTCCACTCGACTAGATATAATTAGTCCATATGATAGTGATTTTTAAGCTACAATTGATGTAAGGAGACAGAAAACGTAAATCACGTAAAAATGGTTTGTCTTACTCTTAACGAAACGTGTTTTTACCTTTCTTGAGTGAGTCAAAGACTATGCTCTAGAAGTATCCTTTTCCCTCAGTGAAGCATCTGTTTCTCTAGTCGCATCATGATGCGACTCTCATCCAAATTCCATTAATTTTTTATAGAATAAGAGTGACAAACGAGCACACAGTTCACTTGGTGGTAAGTGGATGCTGTGCCCTGATTTCTACATCTATCCTCGATTAAGAATCAAAATCCAGATGCGTTGTCACCCTGAGGACTAAGATGGAATGCCTCGTTTCCAGAAAAAAGGGTCTCCAGTTCTATACTCACCATACGAAGTACAGTACATTTTACGCTGGTATTCTGTGAGAGTGGTTCTTCCCCGGTCGAGCAGACCCATTCGTGTTACAACCAGAATATAGTTGGCATGGCCTACCGTTATGAAATTCATCGAACCTTGACCTTGATATTTTAAAAGCATAAGCGGTTCGCTCAAATTATATTACCAATGTCGAAGCGTGAAATGAAGGTATAACGATTATAGTAAATTTCACGATGCGATTTATGATCGTGGCGTGTGCCAATTGATACAAGGCGAGGTGCTACAGTCTACATCTTGGTCAAGTTTGAAAAGTGAACATACTGACATGGCAAATTAACATGTGGACACGACTTACCGAGTGCATGCGGGCGCCTTTGATTTGTGCAAAAACCGACACTGTTCTGAAGTAGGACGAGTCGTAGCGAGCGATCCTGAATGGTGGTGGCGGCACGCCATACAAACCGTATTCACGTTGGCACTCGCCTGCATTCAGCTATCTAGGCAAGCGAAGACGAGCATTGGCGAGGCTGCACAAAATGAGTTGTTTATACGCTGGTACTCGCCTTTGCTCGGCGAGCCTTGTGCTGTACATCCGGCTTTTGAATCATGCAGGCCACTGTGACCGCGCGCTCCGCGATCTTAACAATGGGGACGGGCGCATGTTGGCGTGGCTTTGCGACAATCGATCCATCGCAAAGAAAACCGCCTTGTCTCGCCTTCGCCTCCCCGAATGGACAGTTGAATATTGTTATTATTTGACATTTAAAACATTTCGTTAAATCTATACTAATAAATAAGGAGATAGTTTTTTGTTCCGACCAACCGCAAAACTACAAAACAGACAGACCTAAAACTTATACCATAAGATGCAGCACGTTTTGTAGAAGGTTTTAGTAAGTTTAGATAGTACATGGACGGTGCAGTGAAATAAATAGTAGAAGTCCGTGTATGCAAGATAGTAAATGCACTAAAATTCGAAACCATTTTCAAATGAAACTGAGGCAGGAAATGATAGTTACCCTAAATATCGGCGAAAAGTCAAGCAGATAACGGTTTCACAGCAATGTAAAGACTCCATGAAGTGAAGTTCAAGTAGATAATCGTTGGTCGCACCATAAAATCCGTTATTATCGAAGATAATATATTTATAATATTTATATTTAATGCACATATTAATGTTGAATATTGCGATTCTATTAAATCAATAAAATATATTTGTAAATATATAAATAAGGGAGGATAAAAGCGACTTTTCCTGTTAAAAATAAAACGATGAAACTGACTCTTCAAATCAGTAGATATATAAGCCTTCGGAAGCTACATAGAGAATATTATCTTTCCTAATACATGAAAGATATCCTACAGTAACTCACGAAGCGATACATCTAGAAAATGGTCAACGAGTACATTTTAACGAACAAAATGTCTTCGATCAGTGCTAATGAACCTGAACCCCGAAACCACATTAACAGCTTTTTTTAAATTGTGTCAAAATGATAATTTTGCAATGACTTTTTTTCTAAAAATTCATCGTAGAAAGAAAGGAGAGGATGTTTCTAATCATCCAGATATTAAAAGTGATGTTTTGGGACAGGTTTATACTGTGCATCCAAATAATTTCGAATTTTATTGTCGAAGATTTATTTCATAAAATTTGAGGACCTAAATCTTTCAAATCATTGAAAATTATAAATAACGTTCATTATGAGAGTGTCAAGCTGCATGTAAATCACCTCCGTTTGTTAGAAGATGACAACCACTGGGAATATACAGAGAGATGCTGCCATTTCTGGAATCACCTTCTCAACTATGAAATTTATTTGTAATAATATTAATTTTTTATAAGTCACTGAACCAATCAACTTATGGTAAAAATTTCAAAACGTGATGTCAAAGATATTAATTAAAGAAGAAATTTATAATAATGCGTTGATCTTGATAGAAGATAATTTATATTTACTAGGAAAACGTTGAAAGATTTTAATTTTCAACCACCACGAGAAACAGTGTGATACAGGGTATTTATCAGAAATTAAATAAGTTATGATATTGGATAAGTTATTAATATATGTCAATCAAAACGAAAGAAAGTTAACAGATGAACAAAGAGATTTATATGAAACCGTTTTAAATAGTATCAATAACAAAACAGGTAAAGTTATATTCTTAGATGCACCTGGTGGAAGAAATAAATGGTATCAAAAATCATAAATACGCCTTTACTTTTGTCCAAAATGTCGTTTACGGATTTGACCCCAGGACTATAAAATGGTTTCACAGTTACCTTAGTGGACGTTCAGCAAATTACAATTCCATTAAATGGTCAAAACTGCGTGTCTCCGCAGCGGATCACGCGTGGTGTTCCTAAAGGATCGATTTTGGGTCCCGCATTATGTTATAAACATCAGACATTAGTAACTGTTTCCAATATTGTAAATATCACTTATATGCAGATGACACACAGATTTATAAGTCTTTAAGCCTTGTCATATTGCAGAAGCTATTAATGGACTCAACGAGGATTTGATAGAGTAGTAAAGTCGTCAGAAAGAACGGTTTAGTGTTGAATCCATCAAAGACAAAGTTTTTAATTTGCGGAACGAAACAACAGATTCAAACACTAAATAAATTTGTCCCAACACTGTATTAGAAAGAGACGATAAAGCACGCAATTTAGTAATCATAATTAGCCCTGATCTCAGTTTTCAAGATTATATCAATAACATTGTTAGAACTGTTTTATAGGTTAAAATCCTGTATAGAATGCGGAACATTTAGTATAGAATTACGAAAAGACTATCGGACACCCTAGTACTATCAAAATTTAATTATGCTGATACGGTTTATGAGCCTTGTTTACTGTCACGTACCGTACACCTTATTCAAAGGGTCCAAAGTGCTTGTGTGAGGTTTTGCTTCGATGTACCGCCAAGAGGTCACGTAAGCCCATTTCTTGACGACAATAATATTCTTAAAATGGCTGCCAGACGCAAACTTCACTTAGCTTGTGTACTTTTTGGCGTCATCAAGACAAAAACCCAAAGTATCTTTTAGTAAGTTAGACTGGTCTCATGAGTATCAAGTATCTCACCTGCGCTTCATCTTATAATAGGCTCAGTGTTCCGCAAAATTCTTCTTCAGCCGTTCGAGGTTATAGGCATGCAGCCTCCCATTGCTGAAATAATTTACCTCCACTGCGTGACCTAAACATATTAGGCACGTTTAGAACACTTAAGGGCATAGTTAATAAATAGTATATATATATATACACTGTTTATGTTAATTATGACACTTACTAATGTTCCCGTCACGTCTCACTTAGCGTTCAGCAACTTACGTTCAGCATAACTATACAATACGTATTCCATTTTGTTATTATCATTCATCAGCTGTTATTATCATATGTATCTTCTATCGCTTTAATGTTGACACTTACGGCACGGTCTCCGAGGACCGTATGAGGCCGACTGAAAAACAGCGTCGCTATCCCGCTGCTTATGCTGACGTTGTCCTTCCGCCACTTCATCTGTTTCGATTAGTAAGGCATGAATTGTTGTTATATCCTCTTTTTAATTTATTTTTCATATTAATTTTGTTTATTCACGTACTGTAATTTGTGATTGCAATCTGAAGTGTCGGAATAAATGTCTTTAAATGTCTTTAAACGAGAAATATGAGAGCTCATTTATATGACAATAAAGATATTGACGATTTTCTAAAATAATAGTAAGGTAGGGGCAGTCATGTCAAAGATACGCCTACGGCCGCATCCGGTCCTCAAGCCATCTCAATACGGCCCGTGATTTCAGACGGCACATGCCATTGAAAGTTACACTAAAAGATAAGAATGGACAAACTATTATCTTTACAATCTAAACTTCAAGGCCAAAGTTGATGTTTGCTAAAGCTAAAACAGAAAGCGAAGATGCCTTAAAATCAAGTTTCATTATTGCATTACAAATCGCCAAAACATTAAAACCTTTCACTAATGGTTATTTTATTAAAGAGTGCATGTTGAAAGTCGCTGATGTTTCATTCCTGTCTCAAAACTCAATTATTCAAATATATACTGCTGAAGAAACACTGCTGCTTCAAGAATAAGTGATTTATCCCAAAATTTGGACTGTCTACTAAATGAGAAAATTAAGGAAATACAAACTTTTCGCTGGCTATTGACGAGAGCACTGATATTGTTGATACAGCTCAACTTGCTGTCTTTATCCGTATTAGCAGTAACTTCAAAATAATAATAGAACTATTAAAGCGCTTTCCATTGACACACCACTACAGCAAATGATATTTGTTCTGCGATCGAGAAATTATTAGTAGAATATGAACTCGATTAGAATAAATTTTCAGCATAACTACTGATGGCGCTCCTGCCATGGTTGGCAAAATTGGTGTTGTAACTAAATTAAAACAGAAAACATCAGATAATTTTGTGGAATTCACTGTAATTCACCAGGAATCACTTGCATCCAAACATTTAAAATGGACCATGTCGCAGCCCGTCATTAAAATAATAAACTTTGTAAGGAGCACAGGACTAAATCACAGAAAGTTCAGGCAATTTTTATAAGATTTGGATCAATTATTCCGATTTACCTTATTTTACAGAAGTTGGTTGGATCAGTCGAGGACGTTCTGGAAAGATTTCTTATTTGCTTTCATGTCAAAAGGTAAGCCAATGGATTAGTTGACAATTAATTATTAGTGAAATAAATGTATGAGTATTCTCTACTTTGCTGAATCTATCCACAGAATTTAACCATCGATTTCAAGATTTTCGCAAGATGAATGAAATGGAATTCTTCCTTTTAACAATCCTTTATAACAAATTTTGAAGCTGCACAGGCACTAATTCATTTGGCAAATGGAATTAATAGATTTCATGACAGTATTATAAAGGATAAATTTAAGGAAGTAATGTTCTACATTTTATACACAGTATACAAGAGTTTGAATAACTATCCAAATAAAAAAAATTATGCAGCACGCCCTGTGTATGTTTGGTAGTACCTATTTATGAGTAGATGTTTTCCGTTATGAAAATAAATAAGAACAAACATCGCTCAAGGCTTACTGATGAACATCTCCAATCTATACTGAAAATAACTACCTCAAATATGACCCCCATTAATGAGCTTATAAAAACAGAAGACCTCAGGTGTCAGGTTCTCAGTTCAACTTAACTTAGCTTTTTAATACCTTTAAATTATGAAAACTGATTGAAGGTAAATAAATAAATATTTTAATTCAGTATGTGTTTAGTTTTAATTTTAGTCGGCCCGCTAACAGACCCAAAATTTATAATTGCCTTTAGAAAATGAGTTTGACACCCTGATATAGGGATATGGAAGTATCACAGAAATAGATAATCGCATAAAAATACCAAAAAATATTGACACATTACTTTCAACTATAGATGAGTTAATTGAATCTATTTATTCTGATATAAAAATTCTAAAAGGCCAAATCTGCCAAATCAGTGGCTTAGCGAAAGACAATTTTAACAGCATTCTTGAAAAGGCTTCAAACATTAATTTAAAAAATTAAGAAATGTTAGACGGAGAAGAAGTAGTGTATTCGTCTATCGATTGTGCAGTTAAGAAAGAGGATATTATACATTTTCCTGTAGAGTTTAAATACATTAAATCCTCCAGGATGTCAAGCCAAAATTAGTTCTCAAAGTGGGCGCTCCAGTTATACTGATTAGAAATCTGAATCCTCCTCAATTATGAATAATATTATTAGCTAGAATATTAACAGTTTGTGGAAGTGGAAAAACAGTATTTATACCCCGAATACTAATCATTTCTTCGGAATATAATTTTGATTTCAAACGAACCCTCTTAAACTTCCTCTTAAACTCTGTTTCGTTATCACCATCAATAAGTCTCAGGCTAAACTTTAAAACAGTTAGTATAGATTTTACTTCTGATTCTTTTCTCGTGGTTAATTCTATGTTGGTTGTTCTAGAGTAAGTAATTCTTCTGGTTTATTTATTTATGCACAAAACGGTATGACGCGTAATTTATTTTATGGAGAAGCTTTGTCATAACCATTTAATTTAATTAAATACAAAATTTAATAAATTTTAATTTGATTATAATTTTAATTAAATACATTTATATGTACTTAAAAACATTTGTATATAAATAATTAACTAAAAATAAACCTTAATTTAAGCCCATCGAAGCGGGCAATCAATTGCCGATATAATATGAACCAAACATATTATCGTCTAGAACTAAAATCGTCTAGAACAACTGAAACAACACGCACGCGCTGCATATCGAGATTCAGCGTGTACCTGAGCAAAAATCTGAGAACCTCATCTTGATAGTAATGCAATTAGCAAAACTGTATCATTCGACCTTAAAGAAAGCGACATAAATGTGTATACTAAGATAGCAAAACCAATCCTTCATCATCACGACCACGATCCATTATTGTCAAAGCAAGCCAGTTAGTTCGGTATGGACAACTTGCTGCAGTTATACGGTTCAACAAGAAAAACCCAAGTGACAAACTCAACTCATCTCACTTGGGTAGTAACAAAAGACTATATATGTCTCCGAGCATTTATCTTTACATAACAAAGAACCTCATAAAGCTGCAAGGATAAATGAAGTAAAGAATTATAAATTTGTACGGGTGAGAGGCGGTTGCATATTTATTAGACAATCTAAGACAACCCTGCAGTTTTCATTAAGAAAATTGAATCACTGAACAAAATATGGCTTTAGCTTTACTTTTGCATATAGTATAAGATTAGTGTGTATAATTTCATATTATC
This sequence comes from Parnassius orleans, assembly GCA_029286625.1. Classification (NCBI taxonomy): domain Eukaryota; kingdom Metazoa; phylum Arthropoda; class Insecta; order Lepidoptera; family Papilionidae; genus Parnassius; species Parnassius orleans. The sequence continues at coordinate 138,934 of JAGSMP010001149.1, forward strand.
TGTTATAATGTCTATAAATTGTTACTGTCAAAACGTAAGAAGTCTTAATACTAAAACTCTAGACTTTTATAATAATGTATTGCTGAACGATTATGGCATTATTTTTGTTATGGAATCCTAGTTAAAATCTAACATATTTAGTTCATAGTTGCTCGATGAATGCTATGTTGTGTACAGGAGAGATTGTAATATTAACGCATCAACCTGTGAAAAACTGAGGGAGTAGCGATAGCAGCACGTAAACATTTCCAATGATTTAAAATAGAAACTAAAAGTAAATTAGAAGAATTATGGCTTACTATTCAACTAAAGAGAAACGCTATCTTAATATTTTTGTTGGTGTAGTTTATCTTCCACCACCTATAAATCAGACAGACTTGGAACAGTTTGTAGAAAAGTCTAGTAATATTATATCTAAACATTCGGATGCTCTTCTGGTTGGGATTTTAACGTGCCAAACATAAAATAGTCTAAGAGTGATGATGGCTGTGTTTTGAATCCCGTTAATTCACATTGTTCTTCCTATAATTTATTGTGAATTTTTTAGCTTTAAATAATTTGAAACAATATAATCATGTACAAAACAAAAACGCTAAAATACTTTACCTCGTGTTTTCTACATTTCAGATATTTACCTCGAGGATAGTGACAACTTTGGTCAGAGTCGGTTTGTATCACCCTCCATTGGAGTTCATTGTTCCACTACCCTCATATCAAAATTTACACCCATGCTGAATTTCACGGTTTAACTACTTTAAGGCAGATTACAGTTCTATAATCGATGATCTGCAAAAATTGATTGGTTATCGTTGCTTCTGCACCTTGATAATGTCAATGAAATGGTTAACGTTTTTACGCAACCTTACGCAAAGTTAGCAGCTCATGTTCCTCTGACTAAATCTAAATGCAATGGTTATCCGGCATGGTTCAGCGGATATCTCATCAAAATTTTAAAAGAAAAAAAAAATTATCGTTAAAATAGTATCATTATCCCTTAGATAATATCAGGTACCAAATACTAAAAAGAAGAAGTGAAAATTTATATCTTTAAGTTATAATAACTACTGTAACCAAATCGAAAGCAGCAACTCACAAAACCCCAAATACTTTGGACCTTTTAAAAGATAAAATAAGAATATAAGTAATACATTATCATCTATGTTTTCAAAATGAGTTAGCTGAGGATAATGTAAAGATTAGTGTTGTTTGCAAAAATTTTCATCAATTTACCATAACCATAATGCTGCATCATCTATTAATTTGTATAACTGTAACATAAAAATACTGAAGAGCAGCTGAATACCTTAAATCCTCTAAAAGTAAATGAATTAGAAGTCTCGTAAAATTAAAAGACTTGTTTTATGCAAGGAATGGTATCTGATGAAATACTACCAGTTTTCATTGTCAATTGCGCTAAACAACTATCACGCCGCCTCACCATAATATTTAATAAATCACTAGAATCAGGTATCTTTCCAACACATTGGAAATAAGCTAAAATTGTGCCAATTTATAAGGATATCAATTCTATCTATTTTCTCAAAAGTATTTGAAAGTATATCTATTCTTATCTATACAACCATGTTAAAATCAGCTAACAAACAAGCAGCATGGATTTATCAGAAATAGATCAACTACAAACATGGTCGACTTTGTCGAAAACTTGACGGAATTTGTTGATCAACGCATTCAAGTCGATACAATATATACTGACTTTACAAGGCATTCGACAAGGTAGACCTTTGAAATACTTCTTCATAAATTGTCTCACTTTGGTGTCGGGGGCTCTAATTTACAGTGGCTTGCGTACTATTTAAAAGACCGGCAATCATTTGTGGTTATTAATGGAGCTAGATCGAAAATATTTGTGGTCACATCAGGTATTCCTCAGGTTCAAACCTTGGTCCACTTCTTGTTTCAATATTTATAAATAATAAAGTTAATTGCTTTCTTAACTCGGAACCATACATTTTGCGGACGACCTTAAAGTGTTAAGGGCCAATATAAGGCAATAAGAAGCATCAATGATAGTGTATTACACAAGAAGACATTGAAAGATTGTGTAATTGGTGTAGACAATAAAATGCTATTGAATGTAAATAATTGTCACGTCATTTTTTTCACGTAACAAAGAACCTTATTTATTCAATATAAGATAAATAACACACTTTTAGAACCGGCTTATTTTATTCGAAATCTTGGTGTTGTAATTGACAGCGGATTAAATTTTAATACTCACCTAGATGATATCATAAAAGGTCCTCCAAAATGTTGGGTGTTATTATACGAATTCTAGAAAATTTAAGCACCCTAAAACTATTATATTGCTATATAATATATTAGTGAGGAGTATCCTAGAATACTGCCCTTAAGTCTGAATCCATTTTATGAAGTACACAAGAACCGTAAGAAAAAAATCAAAAGCGATTTTTGTGTTTATGTCACCACACAAAGAAATCACACTTATTAAATTCATATGATAACAAACTTAAATATTTTAAAATGACAACACTTAACAATAGAAGGAAAACGCAAGATATTATTTTCTTGCATAAATTATTATATAATCATATCGACTGCCCGCAACTTCTAAAAAATAATATATCTGTGTCAAATAAGCCGCTTTTTAAGGTTTATAAGCTGTTCAAAGGACGTTTCTGTAAAGTAATTTATGTCGCAACTCCCCACTTATCAGAATGATGTCATTATACAACCATATGCCAAATTCCATAGAAATAGATATAATGTATACACCGTTGTCTAGAATTAAGTATTTAATCAGTAAAAAATTCGAAATATGTCATAAAATTAGTAGATTCATTATTAATATTATACAACACAAAATAATGCAGTTCGCTTCCATATCAGAGATCAGTCCCACTCGCTATATCTTACCAAGGTATAAATATTGAGGAAGTTCGCACATTTTCGCTCCTCGGGATAACAATAGACTCAACTTTTGCATGGAAAAATCATATAGAGAGCGTAGTAAGTAAGTTGAGCTGCTTTTTGACACAAACGAGCAGTGTGCGCTTATTGCACGAGGACAAACATCAGACCCGGAACAAACATTGTAAGCTATACAAATACTTGTTCCGTGCGGTATTCGAGTCCGCGGCCATTATCGCTGCAACTCATTGCTAAGTCACTGTGCCACATTGGCGTCGTATAAATAGTTAATTATTCGTAAATCTGAAAGAAATATAACAAACCACACGGTGTTTACGTTATAAGAGAATCCATGATTGATTCTTTCAGGTGTCAAATTTTTCTTTGGAAAATATTAATGTAAGCATTCTAACTTTCGTTTGCTACTATTTTCTTAAAAATAGGACTAGTACAAAAATAACTAGTAATAAAATTAAAATTTGACTTCAAAGAACTAAAAAAAAAAATTTTCGCATTCTGA